>CAMTDV010000019.1:54267160-54462525 GCA_947069175.1 Scalesia atractyloides
TTATATAAAAACTCTAAAACTCCTTTATTACCTTACCTATACAAAAATCATCTTATGGTGCACTTGTTAAAGTTAAGATCTTTGTTTTTTTATTGTTGGTTAATATAATCATAGGATGATGGTATTTCTGCTTAAAAACATGCTTTAATCATCTCACGATTTATGAACCGGCAAAGCGTGTTCATCCTATGTCGTTTTCTGATATTTCTTCATCGGTTTCTTGTAAGTATTTGGCTTATAATTGAAGTGTAAACTTTTGAACTATTTTATTTTTTGGATTAGTTTTTGTATGTTTATTGTTGGATTATTATGTTTTAGTGCCACCTCGAACCATGGATCCTAACAAAGTGGTGGTTTATGAGTATGGAAGCATTCCATGAAAAGATAAAAGGAAGAACGGAAAAAAGGCTCAAAAATAGAAACTGGTGGTAGTATTTAGGGGTGTTCATTCGGGTTTTTTCTTCGGGTTTCGGGTTTTTTCGGTCGGGTTGTTCGGGTTTTTGTCTAGAAAAATTGACCCGATAACCGACTGATTTAAAGTTCAGGTTAGTCGGGTTTGCGTTATTCGGGTTCGGATTAGTTCGGGTCCGGTTATTTGGTTTTCAGGTTTAGATGTAAAATGAAAAATAATTTTTTTTTTTTACAAATATCATCAATATTCATATTGGTACTTTAAAAATATCATCAAAGTTCAAACATTATTTGAAAATATGCTATTATAATATTTAAAAGTCCAAAAACTTAATGTTACATATATTAAAGACCTCAAACCAAAACACTTCTATAAGAAAAAAACAACAAATGTTCGGGTTTTTATTCGGGTTTCATGTTTCGGGTTTTTCGGGTCGGGTTGTTCGGGTTTTTGGTGGGGAAAAAGTGACCCGATAACCAAACCGTTTAAAGTTCGGGTTGGTCGGGTTCGGGTTTCTCGGGTTCGGGTTATTCGGATATTCGCTAATTCGGGTTCGGGTGACTTTGAATTCGAGTCAGGTTTCGGGTTTTGAATAAAAATGAACAGTCCTAGTAGTATTGATTCATATGATTCAAATTGTAACGTAAGTCAAAACATTTTAAAATTTATAATATGTATATTATTCAAACTATATAATATTATTTATATATATTATTTACATGTGAATATAAATATTTAATTGTTTCATTTTTTTTATTTTGGAAATGATCATTAGTTTTGACGAACACGTTTTAAACATTTTTCTATAGTTTAACAGTGTTTATCTTGGAGGTCAAGTTGTTGTAAATTCAATAGAAGGATCAATGGGAAAGATTGTAGACTAGAAAGTTTCAATAACATTTGTAATATGTTAAAATAGAATTTAAAGTAGACCTGCTACTGTTACTTTAATGTATAGGGGTGTGCAAAGTCGGTTAATCGTCGGTTCGATTAATCGAAGGTTGGTTAACCGATTCGGTTAATCTAAAATTGTTAATCGAAACAATAACCGATAGGACGGTTAACCATGGTTTGGTTATCATTGGTTATGGTTCGATTATAATTATTTCGGTTATTAACCGATATATTTTTATGGTGTTTTTAGATAAAAATATGGTTGTATTATTGTATATAATTTATTGATGTTTCAATAAATAAATCTGATTATGTTTTTATACGAGCTTTTTAGCTTAGAGAGCATAAATCGTATCCTGAAAAATGAATTAGTAAGTAAATAATTTAATTAACCATATTTTGGATATAGATATTTAGATTGCTAACGCAACAAATAAATAAAAAAAGAGATACAAATAAACAGAGATAAGAAACTAAGAGGAAGAAAAAAATTAACTCTAATGGTTGCTAAATATTTAACATCAACTATAAATATAAAAAGAATCAGAAATGAATATTAAAAAAAAGGTTCGGTTCGGTTAAATCGGTTAATGAAGATACCTTAACCGTAACTGAAGGTCGTTAATCATATTCACCTAACTATAACCGTTTGGTTTGGAGGGTGTCGATTATTTTTGTTTTCGTTGTTCATGCTCACCCCTACTTTAATGTAATCTTAAGTGGCTATTTTGGATGGATGTGTAGAGGGGTTGCAATTTCCATTCCAAAAACATTTAAGGTCGTAATTGAAAAAAACTGTTAGTATATAATGTGAACACCCTCTCATATTATATTTTACTTTCCCGTTACTTACCTTAATTTTATTTGAGTTAGTTATATTATGTTAACTTAATAACATATTATAAATTTTATGAAAGTCGTAGTATTTTCATTTGCTAAACCGCGTATAGAAGCGAAAATAACCTAGTTATGGTATTATGGTAATCTTCGGATTAATTACTTTCATCCTCATCATATGGAATTCACATCTTAGTGTAGATTGTAATCTAACCACTTTCACTTTTTCTTCCCTACGATATGTTTTCTACAACATGTTTTATGCTCGTTTAGATGTTGTAGATGAATTCAAAAATCATTCATCCACTAATTGGTAGATAAAGAACAAAGCCTTCATATCTTTCATAATTTCTTTTAAATCCTTAAGTTGTTATGGTGTTAACGATTCTAAACTTCCGGTTAATATAACCATTTTCAACAATTGTCCAGGGAGCTTGTGACTCGTATAGGACTTTCATCTAAATACTCCAACTTTATATAGATAGTCTCACCCTTTTTGTGTCGAAGTTGTGAGAATAAAGAATAACAAAGATATAAACTTGTATTTACTCTAAGATCGTTATATGGTAAGATCTGGTACAAATAATTTTAGCATGCAGAGCATGCGAATAACAAAGAATTATACTGCTAAAATTTTAATATTTGGAGTAATAATAATTAAGCTATGATAACTATTATGTAAAGTAATTAATATTACTATAGTTCAATTTAATGTAACGTAATTAATTAAACTATCAAACCAAACCCACTAAATCTCACAGATAGCAAAGCTATTATTGGGTCTGGGAAGAGTAAGATATAGACAAACCTTACCTCTATCCCTGAGGTAGAGTGGCTCTTTCCAGAGAGACCATCGGCTCAAATCACACAGACATATATATAGAGCATGAGTTATATACATCTATGTATATATATAGAAAACTACCACTAATAACATAGGTGGTGAAAGAGTACATGGTTAAATATAGATAAATATCACATCAGAAACAACTTATAAACATATATACAAGAAGACAATCACATGTAAAGTCCACCTAACGTGCAAACAACAAATAATCCCTACGACACAGCAAAAACGCATTTATACCCTCCTAAAAGTCTTTAACCTTAATTCTACATCTCCATAAACTCTATCATTGACCATGTCGTTACATAGTGATAGAAACCCTTACTTTGGAGGAGAGAGAATAGAGACAGAACTAAATTAACTTGAGACAAACAATTACAGGATTTACTAAAACGTAATTCATTATACTATTTATGAAAATATCATCGCTTGAATTTTTTCTTAAGTACGTACACCGTTTTTAGTATCCAGATGAAGGGCTGCTATACATATGCAAGATATATGAACTCAATACATGTATCTTATAACTACCATCCTAACTGTCATCTAATCTAGCTTATACTTTTTCTAACACATCCAACACACTACCTCTTATGTTTCGACTGTTGATATGTACAAAATTAAGTTACACAAGGCGAAGTATCACCGAACCGACCTCTAGAGACGTGTTCACTTCTGTTTCTAACGCCGTCAAGCAAAACTTATCTATTAGCACATGCATGCATGCATGCATCTGTATATTTCACCACGTATACTATCAACTCATCACCCCACTTCCTAATATATAAACCCCTTATACATTCTCATCCATACTCACCAAAACATCAACAAAAACATATAACAAGTGCTAGTTATACTTTTTTCAATCTTAGTGATAAAATGGCACAATACGGAGGAGACCAGCAGTACAGACAAGAAGCTCGCCAGACTGATGAACACGGAAACCCTATTCGAAAAATTGAGGAGCACGAAACCTTTGTTCAATCAGACACCGGAGGACAGTATCAACGTGAAGTCCGTCGCACCGATGAGCATGGAACCAACGTTCAGAATACCGGTGGGATGACCGCTGATTACGGTTCGACAGGCCAAGCAAACCGAGGAGGAACGGGAACCGGTACTTTTGGTACCGCTGGCCACGAAGGTTTGGGTACGAATATAGGTCATGTTGCGGGCCGCACTGAGACTGATAACATCTCTAGTGGTCGTTCGGGTCATGAAAACCGAGAGACAGGGACCGGTGGTCACCAAGGGTTGGGTACTGGGATGGAATATACACCTGGTGGTCGTTCCATTGGTCAGACCGGTTTCCAGGGTTTGGGAACCGAGCCTGGCGCCCATGGTGGAACCATAGGCGATTATGGTGCTACACGTCAGCAGCACCAGGGGTTAGGGAAAGGAAACCAAGGGACAGGGACTGGTGGGACGAATATAGGTCATGCTCCCAGTGGCACTGGGACAGATTATAATACTTCTAGTGGTCGTTCCGTTGGTCAAACTGGTTACCAGGGACTTGGTACTGAGCCAACAACTGGATCGAATCAAAACCTACCAGGAGCTACGCGTATAGGCGGTGCGGCCGGAACCGGTGGTACCGGCAATAGAGGGACTCATGAGAAGAAAGGGATGATGGAGAAGATTAAAGAGAAGCTGCCGGGACGTCGTGACTGATTCCGTTATGTGTGGAAGGATGAGTGCGGGTAGAATATATAATATAAGAAATAAATTAGTGATATAATAAATAAATAAATAAATAATAATTTGCACGTTGTAGGGTAGCCATAGAAAGGATATGAAGTTTTTATTTTGGTCCTGTTTGTGTTTATGGAAGATGGTCACATGATGTAGGTGCAAGTTTATTCCCCAAGTTGTAAGTTTGAAGAATATTAAAATATGTTACTGTGGTTTTAAGTTCATTATGATGTTAGTAGACCAAACTATGATTTTTCGTATAGAAATTTTAGGGTATATACATTTTCGACCCCTGGTCGAAAACGTCAAGCTTCGCGTGCAAATACATCTTTAGTGAATTTGTCGACTAATCACAACACCTGGACACACCCGGCCAGATCGGTTTAGCAGCTTTGCAAAACAGGAAGACATGATTAGTCGACAACACATTTATGAGCGATTGCAAAGAGAATATTCCATCCAACTCCTCGAACCACCGCCAACCATTGACCCGTACAAACCTATGATACAAATTCTACCTTGCACCACCATGCAATCTTTAGAGGGCCAACGAATACCAAGTCAACAACTAGTTGACCTACTAAAACCAAGTTGAACCAACTTCGACTCATAACTTTGACGATTCTAGAAAATAAGACCTCCTAGTCTTTGGAAGCAAAAAGATTTAAACCAAACAAAAATGGTTTTTAAGTATTTAGCGACTCAATCAACGATTTCATATATCCATTTCTACCAACAACAAAACCACAATAAAATCCAAATATTAAAAAAAAAATAATGATGATAAAAAAAACCCAACCTACACTATAATCATATATACAAAATCTCCATGTTACTTGTGCAATACCTCCTTAAGCACCTTAGATATTCTATCTACCATATGATGTTCCATGAACCGTTGTTTCACCCTCTCATAACCTCTCTTCCCCATTGTTAGCCTTCTCTCGACATGTGTCGCGAGTTTCACCATGTTTTCCGCAAGAGGGCTCACGCCTTCTTTTCCAGCTGGGTGCAAAAAACCCGTTGATCCGTTCACCACGATCTCTGCAGTCCCTCCAGCTGACGTACCCTGCAATTAATATGACAAAACATCCGGATGTTTAACTTTACAAGGTTTGGATTAGGGCTGTTCAAAAAGCTCGGATTTAGCTCGGAAAAAGCTCGCTCGGTATAGCTCGTTTGAAAAGTGACCGAGCGTTTGAAAGTGAGCCGAGCCAGCTCGGCTCGGTTAGAAAGTGAGTCTAGCTCGGCTCGGCTCGAACGAGCCGGATTAGCTCGTTGGCTCATTTGTTAGCTCGCTCGATTTAGCTCGGATTATTTTACTTATAATATATTTTATTTTTTTATACATTACAATATATTACAAAAAAACTAATTACTATTTACATGTATTTAAGTTTGTTATTTGATATCTATGACTTATTGGAATGCTTATTACCATGCTAATGAACTAATAATGTATTTCGTCGAAGTTTAAAACTTATTTTGTGTTGTTTAACTTGATTTTGGCTTGTGATCTATTAGATTGAACTTATTTTCGGATATGTTATTTTGAAGTATTGAATAATAGTTTAGAGTACTTAATTTTTAGAGCTATATATTAATTTTTATTTTTAAAATCGAGCCAAACCAAGCTGAGCCGAGCTAGCTCGGTTTAAAACCAAGCCGACCCGAGCTTTGATTTTCAGCTCGGTTTCGAATCCGAGCCGAGCGAGCCAGCTCGGTTATGAGCCGAGCCCGAGCTTGGCCTACTGGGCTCGGCTGGGCGCTCATGAACAGCCCTAGTTTGGATTTGTGTTTTAGTCGGTTTTTAATATTTGGATTATCGGTTTTAGTCAGTGCCAATAGAAGAACAAGAAGTTTTACCAATACAGGAAGCTGGAATGCCATGGCTTCAATTGTTATTCTCCCAAAGCACTCGCCCCGTCCCTACACATAGGAATAGGCCCGTTAAAAAAACGGGTCAAATGAGTGGAAAGTCAACGCGTTAACGGGTCAAATGAGTGGAATGTCAATGTGTTGTAATCACGAATGAGTTGATTTAGATTATGTATAATCAAAAAAAGGTTAAATGGAATTCGGTCAAATGAGAAGAAAGTCAACCAACCTGAGAATTCTGAACCAGGACATCAATTGCTGCTAGATATGGAGCTACAGTTAAAGTTTTATTCACAAAATGAACAAGATGTTGTATTTTCTTTTGTGCCACGAAGTCGCGTAGTTCGGTTTCAAACTTAGTCTGGATACTCATATCACTCCCTACAATTACTGCATGTATTGATGGCACTTGCAGCTTCTTTTCTTTAATCAACTGTAAACTCTCATAAAATGACCGCAAAAACAAATCTTGACCTTTTCCCCGTGAAACACCTGCGAAAAATTATCATTAGAGCCCACAAAACACACGATGAATAAATGGGTCGAGTCAAAATAGATATGGCTTGAGTTTTCTCACCCCGCCTACACTTTTATGTCCACTTTATGTTGAAATAAAGCAGGAAACTTACTGTTTATCGCAGCGAAGAGTATATCTTCATTACGAACTCCAAGAGATTCCCGAACATGCTCCCGCAAAACCCTTTTGCAACACTATTTTCAGCAACATCCATAAGTTCTTTGCTGTTTCCAAGATGAACAACATGTGTTTTTGGCATCCGAATCCTGCAAAGTAAACCATACATATTTAAAATTAACAACCGTCATGGTAAGCCATTTTGATACTCTTTTTTTTCTGAACCAGCCCATATCAAGCGAATCCCAGTTTGCCCGGAACCCATTTTGACTCAAACAGTCAAACCCCAATAATATCCTTTTAAATGGCCAGTTTTGACCCGAAAACAGTTTGACCTGTTTTACCAGGCTTAAGTTCAATAAAATATGTTCCAATATATATATGATTGTATTCTAGCAGTTAGGGGATACTAATTACTAAGTGAAAGAAAGGAAGGAACTATAGCATACTTTAAGCGTTCTTGAGTCCTATTTTTCCAATATTCAGCTGTTACAAACGAATCAATCATGGACCCGGCAACCATTGGCAAATGCTTAACGTAATCCATCTGAAGTAATGACCCCGCATCTCATGAATCCACCATAACACTTTTGGAAGCACGCGAGGGACGTCTTCGTTCAGAACAGCATCCAACCATTTGCCAGCAACAGCAGTGTTCAATACAACCAAATCTGCTTTTATGGCAGTATCTATAGCTTCTTTACCCTTGGCAGATAACACCTAAAACATATCAAGATTTAACAACTAAAAGTATAATCTTTTGGTAACAAAGTATACAATTGCATTCAAGATTATATTAACCAAATGTAACAAACACCATGGAAGATGTACCTGCACTCCACGATCCAACATCTTCTTCTCCAAACTGTAAAATCACCTCATCTTTTCCCGGTGGCTTTTGAATCGTTATCCAACAAACCTCAGCACCAACTCCTCGTAATAAAAATGCTAATTCCATCAAAAGCAACGGACCACCTGCAACATAAAACCATTTGTTATGCTCATCTTTCATCTATTACCATTATATGCCACCTCAGCACCATATTACCATCCTCCGCCGTCTTTCAAACTATCTTTCAACACTTTTTTATAAACGACTATAATAGGTTGTACAACTCTAGATGCATAAGGTACAGCACACAAAAAGGGGTAGTCTTCACCATGCACCACGCCATCGCCCTGTGGTCACCACCCAGCAGAACCTTGTGTGCGGCGTGGTTTTCCCTGTGGCAACAATTGCCAACTCAACCCACTAGGGATGCAAGGCGGGTATACCCATTGGTCTCACAACGAACTGAAAGGGCAGCGTTTTATAAACACCACTAAAATGTTAAGCCAGGCACCACTATGTCATTCGGGGGCATATGATAGTGGCAAAAAGGGGCGCAAAGTGGTCAAACGGGCGGTACGATACTGGCCCGTACAAAGTGGTCAAACGGGTCGTATGATAGGGCCACAAAATGGTCATACGGCTGCATGACAGGGGCGCAAAGTGGTCATTAGAGCCGTATGAGAGGGGTAAAAAGTGCTCATACAGAGCTATGACCGGGGACCAAAGTGGCATACAGGTCCGTGTCAGGTGTTATAAGAGCCAAATCATACAGCCTGTATGACTGATATGACCACTGAATATCGTGCCCATATGACCATTTTTTGCCCTGTCATACAGTTGGTGTGACCAACTGAAAAGATATATCAATCAGACCATCAAACAATCCTAAAATCAATCAAAAGAGTTAAAGAAGTTAAATTACCAGAAACAGAGAGTTCATGAGAAACCAAAAGCACAACCTTTGACTTCATAAACCCAAGTGGATTCACCAACTTAGCCTTGGCGGAACCAACACCGTCGAATGAAACCCTTTACCAACATCAAAAACCCGACAATCACACGACGACTCATAAACAGCCCTGATAACAAACGCAACGGCAGTAGAAACAGACAACAAAACCAACAGAATCAAACCCCAGCGTTTGTTCTTCTGGAAGTGGAATCTTGGAGATCCCATCATCGACTGTTTCGCCATCTGCAAAAGGGGTTGTTGTTGTTGCTATTGTTGTGGATTTCGGCATTGATATAGGGTTTTTTGGAAGGTTGTGTTGTGCATCTGACCCAGCTGTGGATGATCGCCACTTGGAAAAGTTGGTGTTGAGGTGGGAATTTGAAATGTTTTCCGGTGAGATTGAATGTGGTATTGAATTGGGTGTGTTGAGTTATGGGTAATGTGCGATAGCCGACCTCACCAAAGTAAAGGTTCGATCGATCTTTTGGAAATGTAATAAAAATTTAGAGAAAAGTGTCCGAATAGTCCCTGTAGTTTGTCCTGTTTTCATCTTTAGTTCTTATACTTTCAAAATTACAGCTATAGTCCTTAAGTTTGGCAATTTCGTTCTCGGATAGTCTCTGGTATAGATGGGGTTAGTTTTCTCAGTTAAGTGAATGTAAAATTACTAAAACACCCTTACTAATATAAAATTTATTTAAAACGTTAAAAAATCTAATTTATCCATGTAAATGGGCCCACCAGTTAACTCATCTACCCCACCCTTATCCCCCTCATTCCCTCGTCTTCCCGACAAACCCAACCAACCCCACCCCTATCTGCTCCGCCATAACGCCGCCGTGCCGGAAACGGAACACCCACAAAACCCCCTGTTCATAAATCGTAACCGAATCTGTAACATTAACATTTTTCAGATCCAACAGTGAGAATTCTTTACATTGAAAATTCAACTTTCAATAACTTACGAATTCACAAAACAAAAATTTACAGAAATGCAAAAAATATTGAAGAATATGAGCACACCTATGTTCAGTTGTAGTATTCCAACTAATGGCACCTAAGTCACTATGCAAAAAAATGCAGTTTTTTTTATTGCTTCTATTCTTTCAATTAGGGGGGATGTGCGGTGGATAAAGGCGGAGTGATCGGAGATGGTGGTGGTGTGGCGACGAAGGGGGATGTGCAGTGGATGAAGGCGGAGTGATCGGGGTGAGGTGGTGGCGGCGTGGTGGAAGTGTTATGCTGGGGCGTTTTCCGGCGACGGTGGGGTGGATCTCTTACGGTGGTGGGTGCTATTATGGTTATGGAAGGTGATAAACTGATAATTGTTCAAGAATTGAATTGAAGGTATAGAAGAGAGAAGAGAGAAGAGAGAAGGGAGGAGAGGTGGTGTGGGGTGGGGTAGGTGGCCCCACTAAATATTTAATTATTAATTATATCTTTTAAAATTTTAATTGTAGTTCTAATTAGTAAGGGCATTTAGGTAATTTTACATCCACTTAACTGAGAAAATTAACCACCATCTATACCAGGGACTATCCGAGAACGAAATTGCCAAACTTGAGGACTATAGTTGTAATTTTGAAAGTGTAAGGACTAAAGGTGAAAACATGGTAAACCACAGGGACTATCCGAGCACTTTTCTCAAAATTTTATGATAAAATCATTCCATTATGAAAGGTGTTGCCCACTTTACCAAAACAAACTTACAAACCAAAAGAAATCTTTTTTGTTTGAGTTAATTGCCCGGATAGTCTCTGTGGTTTTAACGTTTTTCACCTTTAATCCTCATCCTTTTGAAATTACAGGTATGATCCCTACGGTTTGATTGGTTGTTACCCGGATGGTCCCCAAACCGGATAGTGGTTGGTTTTTCCAGTTAAGTTGGTAGGAAATGACTGAATTACCTTACTAATAAATAATTTATTTTATTAAAACATTTAACAAATCTTATTAATCCATCTAAAAGTTGTAGTGGGATCCACCATTTTATTAAAACATTAAACTATAAGCCCTCACCTCCACCCCTTCCAGTGCCCCCTTTCTTCCTCATCTTCTGCAGCATCACCATCCACCATAACCACCCATGCTTCATGCTGGCGGCAAGGCTTTTGCAAACGGAATTTCTCCAAGAAGCGATGAATGAATCAGAGAGTATGAATAACCGTTTTTTAGATCTGAGTGTTTGATGAATCCGACCTCGTCATGGAGCCTCCATGTTGACTTTTGAAGGTCAAAGGATCCAAGGCTCGCAGCTCAAGGTTTTGATCTGATTGTTGGGTGTGGGGTTTTGATCTGATTGTTGTTTTGAATATTAATTGAGTAAAAAACACCTTAGAAATCTCAATGTTTAACCACGATAATAATTTCTGAACACAAGAAGCGATAAATGAATCAGAGATTAGGGGCTTGCAGGAATACATTTCTCCTCTGAAACTCTTCAACAGGTGCAAGTGCAATCTGGTTTTTCTCCAACCATTTGATTGTCTCAAGCTCCTCGGTTGCACCAACTATTTGATATTCTACTCTTTAATCTTATTCTTCCACATTTCTTTATTGTACTCTTTCATCTTATTCTTCCACATTTCTTTAATTTAAAACAAAACATGTCTAATGGTTAAGAAGAACAAACCAAAACTGTCACCAAGTTATATATGAACTATAAAAGAGATCTAAGATTTATATAAAAACATAAATTTAATTTGGAGGCTATAACAATGGAAATCAACAGTCTGTTTATAAACTAATAATATGAAACTAATAATATGAATACTGGAAGTCAAAACTAGATTTAAAAAACTACTCTGGTGATTATGGAACAGTGAAGAATACCTCATTTTTTCGTTGGCATACTGTTTAGGCGATAAAGACGACCTTTGTTCAGATCTAGATGGTGGCTGAAGTACCAAAAGGTTCCCAGAGGCAGCTCACGGTTGCCGGAGAAGATCCTGGGATGGATTTCATCTTCTCCGGTGAAGATGAGCTCGACGGTGGTTGGCAGCGATAGAATGGTGGTGATGACGTGGTGTCCATTTTATACTCTATTTTCTTTTATCTTTATAAATAAAAAATGTGGGGTCCACTGATATTTTATTTTTAAATGTTTAAGTTATAAGTTAAATAGTAAGGGTCATTTAATCTTTTCATACCAACTTAACTAAGAAAACTAACATTCATCTGTTCAAGGGACTATGCGAGTAACAAGTGAGTATACCACAAGGAGCATGCCTGTAATTTCAAAAAATGGGGACTAAAGGTGAAAAACATTAAAACCACAGGGACTATCCTGGCAATTAACTCTTTTTGTTTTTATGTTTTTTACGGAATGTCCATAATCTGTCATACGAGTCATTCCGATGGACATATAGCCGTGTGGCTTTTTACTTAGCATCATAAACGACGATCAAATACAAAGTATTTTATTGTATAAAACATATTAATGAATTGAAAACGTAAAAAATATGGTGGTATTTTCGTTAGTTATTTTATTCGCATGGTTATTATCAAAATTACTCTATAAATGATCTTGTAGAGTAATTTTATAAAATGATTTTGTATGGTAATTTGACTTATAGAGTAATTAAATTATGATTAAAATAATTACAAAAATGTCACCATATTTTTTTTTACCTTTTCCTGTCATACCTACGTTTTGTATGATAAAATACTTTGTACGAGATCTTCATGCATAAGAGCATATAACCATTAACTTGGGGTTGGCCGTTAACTTGGGGTTGATTAGTATAAATTAGGAATGAGCATTTGGGATTTGGTAGTAGTACCTTTCCGAAATTTTTTCGATACCGATTCGGCACCCATTTTTGGCGTTTTCGATAACTGTATGTTTGATTCTGTATGGTACCAATATTTTACCGAATTTTACACACAAATAATGATACCGTATTGTTCCAAACATTTTCGATACCAGTAGTTGACAATTTTTGATACCAGTACCGAGCTCATCCCTTGTATAGATTAGGTATGTATATAATAACCTAACAAATCAAACAACATTTAAGATTTTTGTGTATTATATCAACTCACACGTCTGATCCTATTGTTACTAAATGAGTTATGTGAAACTCAATAAGAAAAAGATATTAAAAGGTTTAATGATTAGAAATGTCTATTGTAAAACAAACTAAACCGTCAATGTCATTTTCTATTAGAGCACGAGCATCTATAAAGATATTAGAAATGGCTAATGGCGATCATTATGGATGAGAGAGGGGGAAGAACGTGATGAGTGATATATGTGAGGATGAATAGGCACGAATGGGAGTTGTAAGAGTGACACTTTTAAGAGATAGAGAATGGAGGGGAGAAATTGGTTGTGGTAGGGCAGGTGGCGTCGATGTAGAGGAGAAATGGGAACGTCTACATAATTAAGATATTGCTAACTAATTAAATTTGTTACAAAAGAATGATTTAGAAATTTTTAAAATCGATATCCAGGACTAAACTGACATAGTATCTTAGTCCTTAAAAGATACATAATTAATGACTGATATGACGTGGTATTAAATATAACCTACGGTTATTTGGAGTGATGAGTTTACATTCTGTAATTGTCTAGCATTAATTATAATCTTATATATTAAATATATTTCTCATAATCCTATGAATCTAAGCATGACATGAAGTTTATAAACCATTAAATAGAAGTTTAGATGAGAAATTCTCAAATCCAAATTAAATAGAAGTTTTAGACGAGAAAACTTCTCCTAAAAGAAATTATTGAACAATTTGCTTCTAGTTTCATTTCACCAACCATATGCATGTTTTTCAGGTATATAAGTCCGGCTTCAGGATTTTGGTGTAATACGTGTTTAGTGGATGTTTTACTAATGAATTATGTTTTGGACAAATTTATAAATTTGGGACCTTTGTACTAAGATCCATAACGGATCAAACAACTATGTTGTGGTTGTATTTTCTTTAAAATTGTGATGACTAATATTATCACTAAAATAAGCGTCCAAAAATAAATAATGTATCATTCACTAAATATTAATGGGTATCAACATCCGTCAGCGTCATGTCTTCATTTCCGTTGCGAGATTTTTGGGGTGTGACAACAAAGTCCTGTAGTAAATCATTTCTCACCGCTAAGCAATTTTGCCTTAGGTCTCATGAGGTCACGAGTTCCTTTGTATCACAAAATGGGCTCAACTCAACTACAAATCACTAAGATGCAGACATAGAAAGATGTCGTAATACAAAAGGATCGTAGTCCTAACCCACATGAGGAAGAGACATCCTACATAGGTAGATCCCGTTGTGGTGATTGTAGAGGTGGCTACCTCTATTCTTGGAGAACCCACTGGTTCCCAAGACGGCAGAAGTAACATACTTAAAACCACCCAGCAGGCAACAACCACTGAGATTCTTCATGCCTCTAAGGTCTTGGATGATGTACGTGTTGGAGGTCCCCAGTACCAAGAACAAGGGTGACGTGATGCGAGTGTATGCGTATTTTTAGGTATATTTTGAGTACTTTTCACTCGTTTATTCAAGCTTTAAATTTATAAAACACGATATTTAACTACCACTCTCTACAACACGCTAGGGTAACTGCACCCATCGTTGGCGTAGTACAGTCCTGCAAGGCCGATTTAAAAGTTTTAATAGTAATTTATTTATAAGGAATTCAAGTCGTTTTTACTTTCCCCGATTTGATGCTATCTGCCTCAAGGGAAGTCCTAATAAGCTTGAACCAAGTCCTCACATGATCTATACACTGAACGAGGTAAGAAGTTTACCCATACCACCCTTCTAACCCCCTTCCATGCAGTTAAGATGATTTTTATAGACTGTAAAGACACGAATGAGTGAATCAACGAAACATGAAGGATGATAGAATAAAATTCATTTTCAATATAAAAAAACCTAGTTATTAAAGTCATTAATACATACTCAACTAAAAAGTTTACCAAAGCTAGAAAATCAAAAGTAATACATAAATAACTTGTCTTCACCAAGTCATATAAGAGATTAGGCAAACATGACCTTTGATTGACAAAAATTCTTACGATCAATCTTGGATCCCAAGACTATTACACACTCTAAGGTGGAGAATGGATGAAAGTGGTGGTTGAAAGTGGTGGATGATGGTGGCATTATGGTGATGGAGTGGTGGCTGGTGTGAGAGAAGTGATTTGCTAAGGGATGAGTTTGAATGCAACCAAGCACTCGTATTTATACTTGAAACAGACTCCTCACACGACCACATGCCTGCAAAACACGGCCCCGTGTCTTCTTCCTTCTCTATCTTCATTAATTTTTTTGTCAGATCAGCCTGCTACACGACCCCGTGGGTCAACGACACGGCCCCGTGGCCCTTGTACTTGTTGTACTTTCCAAGATTCGCAAATCTGGGAGTTGACCATGGACCGTTCCTAATGGGACACGGCCCCGTGTCTCTTGTCTGCTTCTGTTTGTCTTCTTCTGATCTGGAATCTTGAAGGGGCACAACCCCATGCCGACTATGCACGGCCACGTGCCAGACTTCTGATCCGTTGTTTTTGTCTTTAGGTTGAAGCTTGGTGGGTTGCTATAGTTCGTTGGCTTCACGTCTTTCATACTTATGCTGGATTTTGTCGTTAATTTGTTCCTTTTGTATGTTTAAGCTCTTTTAATCCTGAAAATCAAAAGTATACAAAGAAACACACTTTTTCCAACATTAGTACTAAAAAGGCGTTGATTTTATACCGTATTTGATACAATTTATATGTTGCATTTGATGCATATCAAATACCCCCACACTTGAATATTTGCTTGCCCTCAAGCAAAACTCTTTTATAATTGCTTACACACCCAAATGTAATAGGTAGAAAAGAGGGTCTTGTTTGTAGAGTGTCGAGAATCCAAGCTCTTTTTATTTTTGTTTTTATTTTATTTACAATCCTATTCGACATGATTTATTTGAACAAATTTTTTAAGAATATTAAACAAATATTTTTTGGTATAACATGCCTTTATAAAATTTCATCTAGCTATATATAATTTCACATACCTCACAAGTGATCACTCAACACTCGGCCGAAAATGTAGAAGTGAAACGCTCGATACCAGTATGGGACTTACTCCTACCATAGGTTTGACAAGTAATCAAACCTCCTCCTTTTTAACAAAATCCTTGTAAATATCAAGAGAGCTTTTAAACGGGTAGGTTCTGGCTAGGGGTAGGATAGTTTTATTTAAAAGTGGCTAAAACGTAAAAATGTCTGTTTTGAAAATTTATTATTTGTGACTTAGTTGTAAACTACATGTTTATAAGCAATCATTTTGCTTATTTATTTCAAGTAACTATATATATTATTAATAAAACTAAGTCACTTCTTTTTATAGAAATTTTCAAAAAGAACCGCATTTCACTAAAACAAAATGGGTGCGAAAGATAAAAATCGGTTAAGGGTGATGGGTGAGTTTGTGCAAAACGTGTTTTACGGTTTTGGAAACAAATGGTTTAGGCTCATAGGGGCTATCTAGGGGAAAAAATTGTTTTTGGTGGGGAAATAAGAGGAAAATAAGTTGAAGATGAAAAAGAGGGTGTAAAAATAAATCATAATGCCTCCATCATATACTTACTTAGATTAGTCAGTAAGGACCGGGAATGTATTGTCTTGTCAAGTTCTAGACTCGTAAGAACCATTTAGCTATTCACACAAGAAATGAAAATGAGCATTTAGTAAAGATGTAGCTTTGGATACCCGGTAAAGGCTCAAAACTCACATTTTTGTGGGAGATAGGGTAAAATGTGAAATTATATATACAATCAAATTTTAAAAGATTTGTCATGCCTTTGTTTTATAAAATTTTCTTATATGGTTCTTTTGATCACGACGCTATCGGTTGTAAATTTTTAAAAACAATTTTTTTAGAACTTGCTTCCTCACTTAAATTATAAACAAAACAAAACATAATAAAAAAATTATTTTTGATATTTTTTGGGTGTTTTAGCGGTTTCAAGTAGAGTTTTGTGTAAGGCTTGATTTAGTATAAACATATTCAAGTTAAGCTTTCCCCCACACTTAAATTACACGTTGTCCTTAATGTGTCCCAAAATTGGTTAAAATTGATTAAATGTGTAAATATGAAAAAAAACAACAATTTTTAAAAAAAATGAGCACTGGACACGAGGGCGTGTTGAGGTGGAACGACCCCGTGTCAAAAGTGCCAGTATCATGATTTTTTTTTTGAAAAACTTACATAAGATGGGAGCGGGGGCGTGCCTAAGAGGCACGACCCTGTGTGATGGTTCCAGAACCAAAAATATTTTCTGCAGAACATAGGCACGGGGGCGTGCTTACCTTACACGGCCCGTACTAAACTTAATGTAATGAAGATTTTGAATTGGGTGACTTATGTTACGTGCAAGGGGTTTTGTTTCAACGTCCATTGGCTATCCCCAATCTTCTTTGAGTGTTTATTATCCCTACTAATTAGAAAACTTAAAAATAAAAGCATTAACGAATAACTATACTAAATCTTTTATATTTATTTTAAAAAGGATTCCATATTAAAAAAATATCAAAAGTCCTATGTTTAAGTCAACTACGTTATTATTGGATAGTTCATGGAATGCCTCCATGGTGCGCCACATTTATAAGGGTCCTTGGCTAGATCCACTGTATCGGGTGGTTCTGGCTCATCTTTCAAGAATGGGTCGTCATTGCTTATTGGATATTTTATATCGAGTTAAAAGCTTCATTTGTTGGCCCTAAGTTTAGTGGGAAGATTTTTGTGTTTTTGATGTGTATAAAATGCAACATATAAATTACAGGGATATAATCCCGCAAGGTCGGAATATTGAAAGATAATTAAGTAAGTTATTAATGCAAAATGTGACATGTCCCTCTTTTGGAGGCAACGCTACCCTCGGTCATATTGGTTCGACTTAGCAGGGATACAGTCCCACAGGGCTGGGATAAAGTTTTTAAAGTAATTTATTTCAATTCGTTCTTACTTCCTCTGATTTGATGATATCTGCTTCAAGGGAAGTCCTAATAAGCTTGAACTAAGTCCTCGTAGGATCTATATACTGAACGAGGCAAGAACTTTACCCATACCACCCTTCTAACCCCTTACAGGCAGTTAACGTGCTTTACATAGACCGTAAAGACACGATTGAATGAATCAACGAAACATGAAGGATGATAGAATGAAATTCACTTTCAATAAAAAAAACTAGTTATTAAAGTCATTAATACATACCCAATTAAAAAGTTTACCAAAGCTAAGAAATCAAAAGTGATACATAAATAACTTGTCACAACCAAGTGATGTAAGAGATTAGCCAAACATGACCTTTGATTGACAAGAACTCTTACGATCAATCTTGGATCCCGAGACTACTACACACTCTAAGGTGGAGAATGGATGAAAGTGATGGATGATGGTGGTATTATGGTGGTTGAGTGGCGGCTGGTGTGAGAGAAGTGGTTTGCCAAGGGATGAGTTGGAATGAAACCAAGCACCCCTATTTATACTTGAAAACAGACTCCTCAAACGGCCCCGTGCCTGCAGAACACGGCCCCATGTCTTCTTCATTCTCTGTCTCATTTAATGTGTTTGTCAGATCAGCCTGCTACACCGTTCCGTGCGTCAACGACACGGCCTCGTGGCCCTTGTACTTGCTATACTTTCGAAGATTCGTAAATTTGGGAGTCGACCATGACCCGTGCCCAGTGGGACACGGCCCCGTGTCTCTTGACTGCTTCTGATCTGGAATCTTGAAGGGGCACCACCCCTTGTCGACTAGGCACGGCCCAGTGCCAGACTTCTGATTTGTTGTTTTTGTCTTTGGGTTGAAGCTTGGTGGGTTTTTATAGTACGTTGTCTTCCCGTCTTTCATACTTATGCTGGATTTTGTTGTTAATTTGTTGCTTTTGTACGTTTAAGCTCTTTTAATCCTGAAAATCAAAAGTATACAAAGAAACACACTTTTTCAACATTAGTACTAAAAGGGGTTGATTTATACAGTATTTGATAAAATTTATATGTTGCATTTGACGCATATCAAGGGGCATCATGAAGTGTTCTTATGACTGAAAAAGCCACCCACACCTACTGATTTAACCACCTCTAGATGATTCCATTAATTTGGATGTTGCCCAGACACGACAATTTGAGGAATTGATGGAACAGCTAGGAGGTGCAGTCTCTAATCTCAGGAGATGGTCACCAAAATGCCCCATGCTAAAGTCCAGTTACACCCAAAGTATACCCAACAGCTGGTCTCCTCACAAAGAAGCTTGAATCCATAAAACAAATTGTTCACTCCTCATAAGCCACCAACCACAAAAAGCCAAACTACTTGTGAGGTTATAACCACCTCATTTTTGCCAATAGGGGAGCTCCAAAATACTTTCAAAGATATCCTTGAGCCCATGTTCCAGTCTTACCTTGCAAACGTTGACGCCATGATATTTGGTTCTTCTACCCCCAGGCCTTGGTTTAATTATTTCTTTAGACAAGAAATTGTTGATTCCAAAAAGGGGGAGAAAGACGAGTAACCAAATATTATACATGATGGAGCAAGTGCAACAAAGAAAAGGGCAGATGATGCAAGGGCAATTGGCATGGTTGAAAAGAAAAATGGTCCTTTTGTTGGAGACATTGATCATGAGGAACTAATTTTAAATTTTAAAAGAGATCAGAAAGGCCTAAGTGTAGCCCAGGTCAATGGAACGCCTCGTATTTCTGTATTCCAATTTTTAGAAAGTTCGTATTCGCGTCCTATTTGTAGAAACCTCACATTCGTATTTCGATTCCAAAATCACAATTCAAGGCGTTAATCATAATGGAAATACATTTTTTTCACACTTGTTTATGCAGAAATACATGATACTTAATCAATCTCAAATATGTGCTTTATATACGAAACCTAATTATACTTAATGTTTAATTATATTCGGAATCATACTCATATACATTCTTGTTATTCACACACTTATATAACCCTTAAGACTCCAAAAAAAAACACACACCATTTCGTAGCCTACGAATCTGGGCGGACATAATATTTAAAAAAGCGCAAAATTCACCTTTTTCCCACCTCCTTTCTTCTCCAATCACCTTCCAACCTTCTTTTAAGCCAAACCCTAATCTCCAACTGTATATACATCAATTCCACAACTCCTCCACACTTTACAAACTCTCTCATTTCTTTCAAATCTTCAAGTTCTTGATAAAAAGTTCTAAGTGTTCAAGTGAGCTTTCAACTCACTTTTCTTTACATTTATTCTTCATTTCTTCTTCTAATCTACTTGGATAACCTCTAGAAAGGTTTCCACAAGTTTTCCATGGAAAACTAAGGTGGAACCTCACATATTTGAGGTCCAAAGTAGTGTTTTAAATTCTGTTTTGATTCAAGTTCTTATTTCTTGTATATTTTGATTGAAACTTGGTGTAATCTTGTACTCACCAAGCTCCCAACTAAGCTCATAGTTGTGGGTGTGTGTTGTGGTTGATTTCCACCAAGAAGCAAACTTAAAATCGCTTTGAAATTTTGCCCGAAATGTTCTAAGTGTTGAAACCATCCAAGCTTCCAACCTTCAATGTTTGGAAGACTTGTGTGTGTAAGTGAAAACCATGGAAACCTTGGCTCTCCAAACTTGTTCCACTACCTCACTTGTTCTAGTGGCAAGAATACCTAAGTAGCTTCCAAGAACCAAATCAAGATAACCCCGCCTCGCCTCCAACATTTTCCATGCTGGGTATGACACGCCTGGGTTGTTATTTGGCTACTTAGCAAGACTAGTCAGTTGTATTTTTATTTTATTCATGACCATCCGGGTCATCACTAAGTTGGTAACTTTGTGCTTTGATGAATCATACAATGAGGTTTATTGGATGGAAATCATCCTACCTCCATGTTTGACTTAAATGATAATACATGATGGACATAACTATAACTTATATTATAAAATATATTATATATATTTATTCACCGAATTCTTGATACTAACTTGATTATGGTTAGATGTCATTAACTTGGGTTATATTTTATTCGTTCTAGACTCCTCGTTTGTGATTCTAATGGGCAAGTTAGGACCCATGAAAACACATGAACACTTAGTGTCCAAACGAGTATTTAGAGAAGATATATTTTGGTATACATATACTTTTTATACTTAATTCCAAATCTGAGCTCTCCACAAACTCCGAATAATCATACACCTACGTTTTCCCAATGTAGGGTAACTTCGGTGCTCCACTCTTATCAACTCGTGTTTAATCGGAAGGCTTTGCAAAACCGTGAGTGTACATGACCCCCTTTTTACCTTTCGTCACTTTGAGTGCAATGCATATACTTTATCAAACTCACACAAACACATACAACCATGCTTCAACACAAACGAATGATCCAATATACATGCTTAAATACGTGACGCTAGAACTCATACATACTAGGATGCTTATTTGCTTTATACTTGTCATTAACTTCGTACAAGCCTCCCTTAACATGTATAGCGCGATAGGAGTAACATGATGCCCGTATTCTTGAGGTCATGTTAAGTTATACAAAACGGTCTTGTCGTTGTGACGACAAGATTACGCTAGTGGGACACTTTGGGTTGACAATTATAGTTGCATGCTAGTATTGTTATGTTAATTCTTAGTCGCGATTATGATATGTGGATTTGTTTAAAACGTTTATACTTATGCTAGTAAAACAAACTTGTATGCTCACCAATACTTTATGTATTATCATGTACTTTAATATGTATTGAAGGAAATTTGATGATGTACATTGAAAGAAATCTAATAGGGAGACTAGAAACACATCCTGAAATTTTAGTACTTGTTGTATTCTGATTTCATGTTACATGGTGTTGTAATTTGTTACCAAACATTGTACTTAGCTTTTAGTAATGAAATGAAATTTTGATCATTAAACATTGTCACAAGTAGAGTTATGAAGTCTCTTGCAATCTATTTCATCACACCTCCAATGTTTCCGCCATCGGTTTGGGTGTGACAGTCAAAGCTCAGATTGAAAGACAAAGAACAAAAGAAAAGGCTACAATAAAAGACATAAAGATAAATGAAAATCTCAAAATTTGACATGAGGCTTCCTACAGTGATCAGTAAGACCCAAGCTGCTACAAAGATTGAAGCTAAAAAGAGACATGTTCCTCCTCAGGCTCAACCAACAATTCAAACTCAACAACAACAACAACCTCAAACATCACAAAGTCAAGCCCACGGTCAAACAGCCGGAGTCAAGGCTCAAATAGCTAGACCAGGCAAAACTAATGGAGTTCAATCAACAAGATGTCTATAAACTACATTAGCACGGACTGGTGCAAAACCAGTTCTTGCTAAAACTACTGGTACAAAGCCTGGTACAAAACGAATAGTTTTTAAACTAGCTGGTCGAGAAAAAACTTGTAGTTGTAGAGAAACTGGTAGTTCAGTTTTGAAGGAAAAGAGAGTTGTTGTTGCAAGATGATTAACGGGTGGACCGTAGGATAACCTTTAAGTGGCATAATTGGTATTATAATTATATATTCTAGTGGGTTATTGTCTCGAATTAGAAAACTACGGTTTACTTGTCATTTCAGGTGCAAAAGGCTTAATAGGAAGCGAAAAGGAAGTGTCAGAAGAAGCATGGAAGAAATACGGAGAATAAATGAAAAAATAACTTAGTGGAATTGAAGATTTAAGAAGATAATATGATAGAGGACGAAATAACGAGAACGTGGGCGAAAACGGCGAAGAAAACGAAGTTGAAACGAGAAAGTTATGAAGAAAACAAAATTGACTAGCTGCAGCCCACCGTAAGCTACGGTGGAGTCCGACAAAAATGTGCCGTAAGATAGTTTTTAACCACCATAGACCACTTTTAAGCCACCGTAAGCTACGGTGGCGCCAAACGTGAAAAGTGTAACTGCCCCATAAAAGTCCGTTTTGAAGTTTCTTTTGACTATCTCATCATTGGGGGACGTTTCTAGACAGTTTTCTGGCGAATTTTGGCTCTAGCAAGTGTTGGTGAACAATTTTAATCATCCGGTTTATGCTTTTGATTCGTATGAACACTAAACTTATTGATATGATGGTTCACCAAGCGATGTGTGGCTAAACTTATGGTGATCATCCTAGATTGAAGGTTTGTTTGAGACTTTTGTGTTTTGATTTGTATTTCTAGAATAATAGACTTGCAATCGTTGTTGGTGTATTATGATGTGTGAATGTTTGTTTGTAAGTTGTTAATTGATGTTTTTATCTTAATCTAAATGTACGTTCTTGGTGTCGTTGACAATCGAGATATCACGGGAGGGATTAGGGTTGGATATTAGTTAATTGGTCATCGGGTAACATCCTCGCATTGTTATAATCCGAGTACTTAGTTCCCTTTTATCACAAACAAGCAATTGCACATGAATCATGTCTATGTGATTCTTTCTAGTAAATCAAAGCACAATTGTCATAAGCAAACCAGAAGTCTAGGATGGTCGCTTTCTCCTAATGTGTTTTACAACAACTCTTTGATAACTGTTTTTGCAATTTAATAAATTTTAGTTTTAAAATCAAACAATCGAAATCATTGAAATTATTTTTCTGCAATTAGTTTAATTTAGATAAAATACAAAGCTACATAGTAAACGCATTTTCCACATACTCCCTGAGTTCGATACCCACTTACCGCTAGCTAAGTATTTGTGATTGGATTAAATTTGCGTGAGACTACGACATCACATCAAATTTTGGCGCCGTTGCCGGGGAGTAGTGCGCAACGTGTGTTACTTTAGTTGCTTTTGTTTGTTATTTTTGGATTTACGCTGCTTGTGGTTAGTGTGCAGGTACTTATAGGTGTATGCATACTAGGGGCTCTCATAAGTCATCACCGCTAGCATTTGATCCAGAAATCGAGCGAACCTTACGACAAAACCGAGTTTTACTCCGAGGAAATAAAATCATTTGTTCACCCACAACACCTACTACACCAAAACACACCATGGATTTACCGACTCCCATTACGGGTCAAACATCACCGTCTACACCTTCACCAAACCCTACTACCAATCCTACTTCCACATTGGAAGTAAAACCAACTAACACCACATCACCCGCAATCACCCAAACCGACCCGCCCTTACCTTTACCTCCACAACAATGGTTCCACCATTTTCATCTTTTTTCCCAACTGCCGGTCAATCATCTTCCACTCAACAAATACCACCAAATCAGTTCCAACCAAGTTCAACCATTGTCCATACTATGTCCACTTTCCAACCCTCACATCAAACGGGTTTTCATCACTCGTCTTTTCAATATGTGCAATCTTCGGGTATTGGAGGATGTGGATTTAATGATGGGTATGAGGAGGAATTTAGAGGATATGAAGAAGATGGGTATTATTACGGAGGTGATGGAGGTAATTTGGGACCTCAAGGAGGTATGATTTACCAACAAAGGCAAACAATTGGAACCGATTCAAGAAGTGGTTAGGCAACCAAGGGGGGTACAACAAGTTCGTCCACAAGAGCCACAGTTTCAACGACCTATGCCTCTACAACAGGTGCAACCTTTACATCAACAACCCCCGTTTCAGCAACCCCCACAATTTCAAAGGCCGATGCAACAACCTCAATACCAACAACAATTTGCACCTCAAGGGGCGGTGCAACCTCAAATGGGTCGGCCAAGAGTACCGTTAGGTGCTCCATGAAGATATCATAGAGAAGTTGTGAGGGGAGTTGAAGCTCACTTCCGACCGGTTATCACTAACAACCCTTCCCTGGTGGTAATTCCTCACCATCTGGATGGAAGAACATTTGAGGTTAGAACCAATGCACTCTGAAGTTTGCCAAAGTATAAAGGGTTAGCATCGGAAGAACCCTATTTTCATTTGGAGGCCTATGATTCTATTTACAACACTATTGGAGGTCAAGGATTTTCATCCGATGAAGTTAAGTTGGTACTTTTTCAATTCTTGTTGGAGGACAAGGCGAAGAGGTGGTTCTATACGTTACCCTCGGCATCGATTTACACATGGGCGGAAATGCAACAAAGATTTCTGAAAGAATTTTTCACCGCCCGAAAGACTAATGATGCGTTGAAAAGTATTCGAGAATTTTGGCAACAAGTGGGGGAGATGTTTCATGAGGCATTTGATAGGTTTAATATGATGCTTAAAAATTGCCCACATCATGGGATTGCTCTTTGGGAACTATTACATGCTTTTCGTGAAGGGTTGAGTGATGGTGATGCTCGTGATTTAGTGTCGGTCTCTAATGGTACATTTGGTACCAACTACGAGCAAGATGATTGGGCTTTCTTGGAGCAAATGTCGTTCAATTCTAAACGACAGGCACAAGCATCAAGAAATAAAAAGTATGTGGTCACAAGACCACAAGTAAACGCCGTGGAGGATGTAGAGGTACATACAACTAACCAAGTTTATAATGTGTGCACTAATTGCAATGAAATAGGGCATGCAGCGGATGTTTGTGTGGTGGGAATTTTTGAAGGTCAAGCGGAGGAGGTAAATGCTATTCAAGGGGGTGGTAGAAATTTTGGCATGAATTCGAACACATACCACCCCGGGTTAAGGAATCACCCCAATTTTAGATATGGGAACCTGACTACCAATTTTAGATATGGGAACCTGACTGATCAAGCCAACCCGAATTTTCAAAGAAACCAAAGTAATTATATACCGCGCCAACAATATAACAACCAAGGGTTTCAAGGGCAATTTCAACAATCGGGTAGTGGACAAAGTGGTTCATCGGGTGGAAATGAAGTGATGGATATACTTAGAATGATGCAACAAGATATGCAAAGGAGGAATCAAATGGATGAGGCTCGATTGCAAAAAGATGAAATTCGTGACAAAGCCATCCAATCCTTGACTACCCAAATGGGTCAACTTGCAAGTGAGGTGGCCCTTTTGAAAAAGTAAAAGGTCAACTACCAAGTGACACGGTGACAAATCCCAAGAATATTAAAAGCGTGAACATTAATGTGGTAAGTACCATTCCTAATAGTGAATTTAATGAAACATTTTTAACCTCTTCATGTCAAGTGAGTGCAGGTATAGGAAAAGATGCCAAGGTAGAAGATGGCAAAGAGCATGGAGCACCAATTGTGCCTATCCGAGTGGGAAAATTAAAAATTCCTCAAGCATTGTTGGACTACGGGGCTGCCATGAGTGTGCTACCAGGTGACTTATATGACATGTATGACTTTGGTCTGTTGCAAGATATAGCCACCATAGTGAGCTTGGCAGATGAAAGTTGGAGGCGTCCACGGGGAGTGGTAAGGAATGTTATGATTCAATAGGAGAATTTGAATATCCAGTGGATTTTCTAGTCTTAGATTATGCTTCTACCAAAATGGCAACACAACAAAGGCTAATCTTAGGTCATCCGTTTCTATACACAGCAAATGCTCAAATTAATTATAGAGACGGGATCATTACTATGACCGAAAAGAGCCGTAAGTTGTCCTTTGATGTTCAAACTAGGGTGATTAGTTATGAGTCGCTTGAGGAGAAGGGTAGTGAGTCTAGTGATCATATGAAACGTGTATGTCAAAGCATGAAAACAAATAAACCCACCGAATTTTGAAGAACAGCATGAGGGTTCAAGCAATTATGTATTTGATTACCCACCAAGTGGACATGTGATGGATGCATTTTACCCAATGATACAATGCAGTGATGGAGATGGCAGGAAATGTTTCTTTGAGCCACCATAAATAGGGGTGGCAAGGTCTGGCTGAAGACCCGAAAACTTAGAGCTGCTCGGGAGGCAACCCGGGATTTTACACTAATGTTTTCTATTCCTTTGTTTTTTTTTCTGTGTTTCAGGGACATGGAAACATTTAAGTGTGGGTAAGATGTGTGGATATCTGTGTGAAGGTGGTGGTAGGGAGTAGGAACATCCACAACATCTGTTATACCAACTTCACAAGGTCCATGTACTCATTCCTTAGTCTTTTTATGTTTCTAGCTTTGAAATATTGGTAGTTAGTTTGTGTGCTTTTGTTTGTTAAAAACAAGTTTTGTAGTTTTCGCATCTTCCAAAACCATACATTGGGGACAATGTATCCCAAGTGTGGGGATGGGGGAAATTTTTCAAAATTTTAAAAATCAAGTAAATATCGTCCAAATTGAAAACTTGACATTTGACCCGCATGACACATCAGCAACCCTTTTGTCCTTTCATGGTGAGTTCTTGGGCCACACATTTACTTGTTAAATATCCCTTCTTTGGTTTGAGTGGCGATTTGTTGTTTGTGTTATTAGAACTTGTGTATTGAATGCGTTTCGAGGCCTTAACTTAGCATGTGCGTGAATAGGATAAGGGCATTTAGGTAGCCTCATTGCAATGTGTGCGAGTGTGGGAACATGGGGGTTGGGCCTCATACATTACATATATGAGTTGGTAGCGAGAGGGGCAGGGGTTTGGTCTACTAATAGCCATATTTGAGCTTATTTGCCTATCATTTGATAAACCATGCCTACATCCTAAAATTTTTACCCGTTTGAGAAGACCTGGTCTAGTAGCTTCAGTGTTTGAATGTTTCGTGATGTATTCTATGTAATCATTATGAGTTTATGGTTGAAAAAGAAAAAAAAACCAAAAACAAAAAAAATGAAATGAGAATGAATGCGATAGTAGTTGAAAGAAAATAAAAAAAGAACAACGAAAAAGATGTGTGAAGTTGTGTAAATATTTAGTAGTTGGTTTTATTTAGTTGTTACTATAAGACCGGGTCGGATCAATGAGCTACTTGCATATATGCCCCATCATTCCCTACCTTTACACATAGCCTCGTTACAACCCGTAAGTCCTTTTGATTCACAAGCATGCTTTAGTATTTTGTAGGCGAAGATTCGATTTATACACAAGCTTATTATCGCACAATCGCACATTTGCATTGAGCATCTCTAGCACATTCTTGCTAGTAACCTTTTGTCATCGAGAGGAGAGTCATTGTGAGGGTGTTCTCATGTGATTATGATGGCAAGTTAGTAAAGGTAACGATTATTTTCTTGGTTTGAATAGAATCGCTTGTTGAGGAGGAAAATCTTGAATTATTGTGTTGAATGAGTTGCTTGGGGCAAGCAATGTTTAAGTGTGGGGATGTGATGGGTGGAACGTTCGACAACCTTTAAGTGGCATAATTGGTATTATAATTATATATTCTAGTGGGTTATCGTCTCGAATTAGTTAACTGCGGTTTACTTGCATTCAGGTGCAAAAGGCTTAATATGACGCGAAAAGGAAGTGTTAGAAGAAGCATGGAAGGAATACAGAGAATAAATGAAACAATAACTTACTGGAATTGAAGATTGAAGAAGATAACATGAGAGATGACGAAATAACGAGAGCGTGGGTAAAAACGACAAAGAAAACGGAGTTGAAACGAGAAAGTTATGAAGAAAACAAAATTGACTAGCTGCAGCCCACCGTAGCTTACGGTGGCCACCGTAAGCTACGGTGGAGACTAACAAAAAATGTGCCGTAAGATAGTTTTTAACCACCGTAGACCACTTTTAAGCCACCGTAAGCTACGGTGGCGCCCAACGTGAAAAGTGTCACTGCCCATAAAAGTCTGTTTTGAAGTTTCTTTTGACTATCTCATCACTAGGGGACGTTTCTAGACAGTTTTCTGGCGAATTTTGGCTCTAGCAAGTGTTGGTGAACAATTTTAATCATCCGGTTTATGTTTTTGATTCGTATGAACACTAAACTTATTGATATGTTGGTTCACCAAGCGATGTGTGGCTAAACTTATGGTTATCATCCTAGATTGAAGGTTTGTTTGAGACTTTTGTGTTTTGATTTGTATTTCTAGAATAATAGACTTGCAATCGTTGTTGGTGTATTATGATGGGTGAATGTTTGTTTGTAAGTTGTTAATTGATGTTTTTATCTTAATCTAAATCGTACGTTCTTGGTGTCGTTGACAATCGAGATATCACGGGATGGATTAGGGTTGGATATTAGTTAATTGTGTAACATTCGTCGAAAAACAGGTTTCAAAACCCGCTTCGTTTATTAATCACATATTCAGTTATAAGTTTCGGTACGTATTTATTGTTCAGATAAATTTTAAACAATACATAATTAATAAATATATTAGAATTTAAAAACCATAATTTATAACTAATAATAATAAGTATAAAAAAAATAATAATAGGGTAGCCGGGTTTCGAACCCGGGTCGCCCATAAACACAAACACACACCACACCACTCCGCCACACACTTCACTTGTGATAAACACTGAATCAAATAACACTTAAAGTAAAACCCGAAAATCAAAACCGGAAATCAACGCGCCCAGAACTCGCAGTCGTCGGATAAACCGAGATTTTTGCAATTGTGACTGTTTTCCTTTGACTGAAATGCGTAAACTGATTCCGACATCAGTTATAACCGATGCCTAACCATCAATTTCGGTCATAACCGCCGGAAACCTTTGACCGCGAATCAAGAAGCAAATTCGAACCCAATTCATCCAGTTCTTCCTTATAAATACCCACTCAAACCTCCTGTAAACCTTTCGCTCAGAATCGCACTCTCTTTCGAAGCTTTAGTCCTTCCAAAGCTCGTCGCCGGAGATTTTCATTTTCGCCGGAATACCGCCGGAATCGCTGATCAGAAAACCGCATTCGTTCATCAGACGGTATAATTGTCTAAACCTTCTTGCTATCCCTTGATTGATAATCTAATTGCTCAACACAATAATCATAACTGTTAAAACAGTTCATACAGCTGGAAATCACAAAATCAGAGCCGACGAACTTACCGGAAATCTGAAGAAGACTCTCCGTCTTGGTATATCATATTCCTTATTTTTCCTATTCCTTTTCAATCAAGTATAAATTGTTGGTCGATTAAGCATAACAGTCGCCTTCACTGTTCTGTGTTCTTCAAAGTGAAGAAGACGAAGTCGAATATATGTATTAATATAATTAAAACCGGATATTCAAACGGGTTAGACACACAGTCCAGCGGTGGACTGTGTGCAAATACAATATGCACCTCCCGAGTTCGAATCGCACACGTTACCGACTTTCAGAAATAAAACCAACATTTTTAAAAACCTAATCAGATCAAGTTACAGAATGTACATAAGAGGAATATAATCCAGTAGTTAAACATATTAGACACACAGCCCAACTGGTTGGGCTGTGCGTACTCGAACCGAAGGACCCGAGTTTGACTCCGGGTCTCTGCAACCGGTTCGGCCATATAAATCATTTTTAATAAAAACCAAATAAGTTTAAGGTTAATTAGTATATATATATATAATTAAAACAGAGAATATTTCAGGTTAGACAAGTAGCTCAGCTGGTAGAGCTGCGTGCACGTATACGAGAGGTCCCGAGTTCGAACCTCACTAGCCGCATAGAATTAACACAGTCTTACCGGTCAGACCCGGTCAACTGTCAGAAAGTCAACCCAATTTTTATTATTTTTATTTATTTATTTAATTGAAAAATTAATTAAATATATACTTAAAAATAGGATTTTTAAACTTAGAAAATTTCCTTAAACTCACAAAAAATAAATCTAAAAATCCCATTAAGAACACTCATTAAAAATATTAATCTCAAATAAAATGTATTTATTTATCGAATCATTTTGTTATTATCTAGGTTAGTTTTTCCCTCGTCGATTGAATCATAAATTCGTGCGCCTTCATCGTCATCAAAGAACGCACCCATTGTGAGTGAATCTCTACCAATCCCCGTTTTAATCATGTTTTGGGGTGTATCATGTGTCGTATAATTCTTTTATTTTATTTAAACACTTGTGCATACATCATATCCTTGATCAAATGTATATCAAATGTGTATCAATTGTTGTGTGAATTATATGTAGATTGGATTTATCATTTTCAGTGCACGCATTTCATTAGGCCCATCAGTTCCCCGTGGGATACGGGTTGAGCATCAGGAGCCTCATTAGATCGGCTCCGTTTGATTGAGCCTTGATCTAACATACATCATCATTCATGTCATATACTCATCCAAAGTGGTTTGTGTTTGTTTATCTATATATGTTTGCTCACATGTGATTATTGCACGAATTTTCTTTATTAAATAAAACAAGAAATTAGTAAAGAAAGATGTTTTATCAAGGTTCACTCGCCAACTTTTGTTGACCCAAAATCTCCCCCGTTCTACACATGATACAGGTGATCCAGCTGAGACAGGAAACACTTAGGAAGGCCTAGAAGAATAAACAAGTTTATGCCTTGGAATAATTATGTAGTTTCATTTTCTTGTAATTGTATGACTTTTGTTTTGGATATTTAAGTTTGTAATTTGAATTAAATAAATATGAAACATCTTAGTAAACATCATGAGCTTTGGTGATAACCCAATTATGCCCCGACTTTTATTCCGCTGCGGGTCGGGGTGTGACAGATTGGTATTAGAGCTTATGACTATAGGGATATAGGATAGGTTATTAGACCTTTAGAGCCTATACTATAGTTGATTAAAATTTTAAATTGTTTATGCGTTACATACAAAATTCATGATGTTTATATGCTTTATGTTTATTTTTACACTCAATGTTATGCAAGCATGCTCACAAATACATGTTATTATACAATGCTTATCATGAATCATATCCTCATAACATATCATATCCATGAGAGTACACACCTCACGATTCCCATGATTTTTGTATTTTTCAAATCACATCAAAGTGAGTTCTCATGACGGGCATGTAGTAACTGGAAGGGTACGAGTACCGGTAGTCGGAACGTCCTGTCTAGGCTTGGCATTCGTATAAATCCAAAATAAAGGACTAGTTTGCCTACCTGGGGACTAACGATGAGAGTACGAAGGACCTATTAGGCCAAAGCATGCTATACCAAACGTCGTGTGAGCTAACCCCACTTTGAGTTGTCATTGTGTCTACACCTGGACACCCTCCTACCATACATCTCGCAATCATATTTTATGATTTTCATTCGGGTGGTGCGAGTGTTAATCCGCCAACACCAATGTGAATCCTACCAAGCCCAATAGTCATGGGGGCCCACATGACTACACAGGCACCGGTATGGGGGACATTGGAGGCCCAAACATGAGCAAACCCAAGACATCCTATGGATGTAGTTAAATTATTGCCAATTATGTTGTTTTTCATTCTTTTTACGACACATGACACCTAGAAAATTCTTTAACTCACAATCTTCCTATGTATGTTCCTGTAGATGTCGGCTAGGCAACTACGTGGAGGTAGAAAGTCAGGAAGATCAAATGAACGCTTGGCCACACAAATTGCTAAACAAATGGCCGCAGTGCTTCCTGACATCGTGATTCAAACCACAAATCCCATCAACCCTCCCAATCAAGAAGACCAGAGCGTCGCCAACCCTCCTTCCAAAAAGTGCTCCTACAACACTTCAAATCTTGCGATCCCCCAAAATATGAAGGGACCGAAGGTGTTACCGCTCTCCTTCACTGGTTTGAAGAAATGGAAAACACTTTCCTCAATTGCGATTGCCCCGAGGATCGCAAGGTACGTTATGGAACTGGAAGGCTGTTTGGGGTAGCCCTTACCTGGTGGAACACGGAAAAAGGTAAGCGAGGAGTTGAAGATGCCATGGCCTTAACATGGGAAGAGTTAAGGGAACTCATGACATGACGCTTCTGTCCAAGAAGCGAAATAAAAAAGCTGGAAGACGAATTCCACTCACTAAAACAAAAGGAAGGAGATCACACTTCCTATAATACGAGATTTCTCGAGCTGAACCAGATGATCCTTAATTTGTTCACCCCCGTGTACCGCTTGGTTGAACATTACATTCGAGGTCTTCCCTCGAAAATTCAAGACTCGGTTTTAAGCACTTCGCCTGCAACACTTGAAGCCGCGATGGAGTAGCTATAGAACTCACTGAAAATCGCATTCGAAATGGCAAATTCAAAAATGAAAAGAAGAAAGCACCCATAGAGACCTCAACTACAAACCACTCAATCTCATCCTCAAGGTTTGCTGGTAAGAGGAAAAGTAATGGCAAGAATTTTGCTGTCACTCAAACCAACCCTCCCATCACTGCTGCACCAATCACCCAAATTGCTCCTTCAGCTGTACCATTCAGAAAGCCATACACCGGCCCACACCCAAAATTTAACCGTTGTCAGTACCATCACCCTCCGAAAATCCCTGCCAACATTGCACCAGCTGTGGCCGTGCGGGTCACACCATCCAAACCTGTCGTACTCTTCAACGAATGAACCGCAATCAACCCCCAACCCAAACCCACCATTAGATAGTGGGTCAAGCCCAACAACCCTTACTTCTACCACCTGTACCACACGCAGCCCAAACTTACTACCAACCCAACTACCCCATGATGCAACCCATGCGAGCTTGTTACAACTGTGGGGACCCAAACCACTTCAAAAACACTTGTCCACGCTTGGTGAAAATCATCCATGCCCAAGCTCAAGCAAACCCGGTAAACCAAGCCAACCAAGCTCCTCCACCTGCCAGAGGAAGAGCTTTCAACATCAATGCCAACCAAGCTAGGGCTGACAACAACGTGGTCAACGGTACGTTTCTCATCAATGGTAGTTATGCATCCATATTATTCGATACTGGCGCGGATAAGAGCTTTGTGTCCTTGGAATTTGAACCTATCCTCGACCAACCTCGTGTTAATCTCATCGAGTCTCTAACTGTGGAAGTTGCTGACGGAAAACCCGTTTCACTAGATTCTATTATACGAAATTGTACCCTCACCCTAAACGATCATGATTTTACAATTGACCTTATTCCTATGAAGTTGGGAAGTTTCGATGTTATAATTGGTATGGACTGGCTCAGCCAGCATCACGCTGAAGTGGTGTGCCACGAAAAGTTCATTCGCATTCCTCTCACGGACGATCAGACCCTACGTATTTTTGGGGAAACCCCTTCGAAAGGACTCAAACTAATGTCCTGCCTTCAAGCCCGAAGATATCTCCGCAAGAACTATGTCGCATTCCTAGCTCACGTAGTCAAAAAGGGAAACAAGGAAAGGAAACTCGAAGCTATCCCAGTTGTGAAAGAATTCCCACAAGTCTTTCCCGACGACATTTCAGGACTTCCTCCTGTGAGAGAAGTCGAATTCCGCATCGATCTTGTTCCTGGCATTACACCAGTCACAAAATCTCCTTATAGGTTAGCCCCATCCAAAATGCAAGAGCTGGCCAGTCAACTGCAAGAGCTGACTGACAAAGGATTCATACGTCCTAGCTCCTCACTTTGGGGTGCACCTGTTCTCTTTGTGAAGAAGAAAGATGGAACGTTTCGCATGTGCATTGATTATAGAGAACTCAACAAGTTAACGGTTAAAAATCACTATCCACTACCTCGCATCGATGACCTCCTAGACCAACTTCAAGGCGCCACCTGCTTTTCAAAAATCGACCTTCGTTCTGGTTATCATCAGCTCAGAGTGCACGAAGAAGATATCTCAAAAACCGCTTCCGGACTCGTTATGGTCATTACGAGTTCATGGTCATGCCTTTCGGTTTAACCAACGCCCCCTGTCTTCATGGATCTAATGAATAGGGTATGCAAACCCTACCTCGACCGTTTCGTCATAGTCTTCATCGACGACATCCTTATCTACTCCAAGTCTAAATCCGATCATGAGCGACACCTTCGACTCATCCTTACACTTTTAAGGACTGAAAAGCTCTACGCTAAGTTCTCAAAATGTGAATTCTGGTTAGGAGAAGTACAATTCCTTGGACATGTCGTCAACGACAAGGTAATTCATGTTGATCCTTCAAAAATCAAGGCAGTGCAGGAATGGCAAGCGCCACGTACCCCTACCGAGGTAAGGTCATTTCTTGGTTTGGCTGGTTACTATCGCCGCTTCATTGCCAATTTTTCCCGTATTGCTGTACCACTCACGGCTTTGACTCATAAAGGAAAACCCTTCATATGGGTACCTAAAGAAGAGGAAGCCTTCCAAACTCTAAAGCAAAAACTTTGTGACGCACCTATCCTTACACTCCCTGAAGGTTGCGATGACTTTGTAGTATATTGCGACGCATCGGGGCAAGGGCTAGGCTGTGTATTGATGCAAAGAGGAAAAGTGATAGCCTATGCTTCTAGGCAACTCAAAGTTCATGAGAAGAATTACACCACCCACGACCTGGAACTTGGAGCCGTTGTGTTCGCTCTCAAGTGTGAAATATACACTGACCACAAGAGTCTCCAACATATCTTCAACCAAAAGGAGTTGAATATGAGGCAACGAAGATGGGTCAAACTTCTCAACGACTACGACTGTGAAATTCGGTATCATCCTGGCAAGGCAAACGTAGTGGCTGATGCGCTCAGTCGAAAAGGTTATGCGAACTCCATTCGTCTTCTATGTTCGCAAATCATAACCGACATCAAAGATCGAATCCGAGCAGCTCAACATGTTTCTGTAACAGAAAATGACGTACGCGATGAGCTGTCATGTGGAGCTGAACTCAAAATCGAAACCAAATCCGACGGTATTCTATACTATTTAAATCGCATATGGATTCCCGATCGCGATAACCTTAGTGATTCCTCATGAATGAGCCTCACAAAACACGATACTCTGTACACCCAGGAGCCGACAAGATGTATCAAGACCTACGATACACCTACTGGTGGCCTGGCATGAAAAAGGATATCGCTGTTTTTGTTTCCAAGTGCCTTACCTGTTCCAAAGTAAAAGCTGAACATCAAAGACCTTCAGGACTTCTAGTCCAACCCGAAATACCTGTATGGAAGTGGGAAAACATAACCATGGATTTCATTACCGGGTTACCTCGCACCTCCAGTGGGTATGACACCATATGGGTAATAATCGATCGTCTTACAAAGTCATCTCACTTCATCCCGATTCGCGAGGACTTCAAGAACGAGAAGTTAGCTCGTATCCACATCAGCGAGATCGTAAGCCGTCATGGTGTACCATTAAGCATCATTTCAGACCGTGATGGTCGTTTCACTTCACGAACATGGCGAGCCGTACAAACCGCCTTGGGTACACGATTAGACCTCAGTACCGCTTTTCATCCTCAAACTGATGGCCAATCTGAACGCACCATCCAAACCCTTGAAGACATGCTACGAGCATGTGTGACTTCAAAGGGAACTGGGACGCTCACCTACCATTAGTGGAATTTTCGTACAACAATAGCTATCATTCAAGTATCGGCATGGCTCCTTTCGAAGCTTTATATGGTCGTAAGTGCCGATCTCCAGTATGTTGGCACGAAATTGGGGAATCACAAATCACCGGTCCAGAATTAATTCAAGAAACAACCGACAAGGCCATTCAAATTCGAAACAATCTTCTAGCGGCTCAAAGTCGTCAAAAGAGTTATGCAGACAAACGACGAAAGCCCTTGGAGTTTGACATTGGTGATCAAGTACTTTTAAAAGTATCACCGTGGAAGGGAGTGGTTCGTTTTGGCCAAAAGGGAAAGCTAGCACCACGCTACGTAGGACCTTTCAAGATACTCGAAAAAGTAGGTCCTGTAGCATACAAGCTTGACCTACCAAAAGAACTCAACAGAATTCATCCCACATTTCACGTATCAAACTTGAAAAAGTGCCTCGCCGATGAAAATCTCCACATTCCTCTAGAAGACATTCAAGTCGATGAATCGATGCACTTCGTTGAAAGACCGGTAGAAATCATGGACTTCGAAGAGAAGCGTTTAATACGAAGTCGTATTCCAATTGTCAGGGTATGTTGGGAGTCGAAACGAGGACCCGAGTTTACTTGGGAACGTGAAGACTCAATGCGCGAAAAATACCCGCATCTTTTTCCAGTTACTACTACTACTACTTAAATTTCGGGACGAAATTCCTAAAAGTAGGGGATACTGTAACATTCGTCGAAAAACGGGTTTCAAAATCCGCTTCGTTTATTAATCACATATTCAGTTATAAGTTTTGTTACGTATTTATCGTTCAGATAAATTTTAAACAATACATAATTAATAAATATATTAGAATTTAAAAACCATAATTTATAACTAATAATAATAAGTATAAAAATAATAATAATAGGGTAGCCGGGTTTCAAACCCGGGTCGCCCACAAACACAAACACACACCACACCACTCCGCCACACACTTCACTTGTGATAAACACTGAATCAAATAACACTTAAAGTAAAACCCGAAAATCAAAACCGGAAATCAGCGCGCCTAGAACTCGCAATCGTCGGAAAAACCGAGATTTTCGCAATTGTGACTGTTTTCCTTTGACTGAAATGCGTAAACTGATTCCGACATCAGTTATAACCGATGCCTAACCATCAATTTCGGTCATAACCGCCTAAAACCTTTGACCGTGAATCAAGACTCAAATTCGAACCCAATTCATCCAGTTCTTCCTTATAAATACCCACTCAAACCTCCTGTAAACCTTTCGCTCAGAATCGCACTCTCTTTCGAAGCTTTAGTCCTTCCAAAGCTCGTTGCCGGAGATTTTCATTTTCGCCGGAATACCGCCGGAATCGCTGATCAGAAAACCGCATTCGTTCATCAGACGGTATAATTGTCTAAACCTTCTTGCTATCCCTTGATTGATAATCTAATTGCTCAACACAATAATCAAAACTGTTAAAACAGTTCATACAGCCGGAAATCACAAAATCAGAGCCGACGAACTTACCGGAAATCTGAAGAAAACTCTCTGTCTTGGTATATCATATTCCTTATTTTTCCTATTCCATTTCAATCAAGTATAAATTGTTGGTCGATTAAGCATAACGGTCGGCTTCACTGTTCTGTGTTCTTCAAAGTGAAGAAGACGAAGTCGAATATATGTATTAATATAATTAAAACCGGATATTCAAACGGGTTAGACACACAGTCCAGCGGTGGACTGTATGCAAATACAATATGCACGTCCCGAGTTCGAATCGCACACGTTACCGACTTTCAGAAATAAAACCAACATTTTTAAAAACCTAATCAGATCAAGTTACAGAATGTACATAAGAGGAATATAATCCAGTAGTTAAACAGATTAGACACACAGCCCAACTGGTTGGGCTGTGCGCACTTGAACCGAAGGACCCGAGTTTGACTCCGGGTCTCTGCAACCGGTTCGGCCATATAAATCATTTTTAATAAAAACCAAATAAGTTTAAGGTTAATTAGTATATATATATATATAATTAAAACAGAGAATATTTCAGGTTAGACACGTAGCTCAGTTGGTAGAGCTGCGTGCACGTATACGAGAGGACCCGAGTTCGAACCTCACTAGCCGCATAGAATTAACACAGTCTGACCGGTCAGACCCGGTCAACGGTCAGAAAGTCAACCCAATTTTATTATTTTTATTTATTTATTTAATTGAAAAATTAATTAAATATATTTAAAAATAGGATTTTTAAACTTAGAAAATTTCCTTAAACTCACAAAAAATAAATCTAAAAATCCCATTAAGAACACTAATTAAATAATATTAATCTCAAATAAAATGTATTTATTTAGCGAATCATTTTATTATTATCTAGGTTAGTTTTTCCATCATCGATTGAATCATAAATTCGTGCGCCTTCATCGTCCTCAAAGAACGCACCCATTATGAGTGAATCTCTACCAATTCCCCGTTTTAATCATGTTTTGGGGTGTATCATATGTCGTATAATTCTTTTATTTTATTTAAACACTTGTGCATACATCATATCCGTGATCAAATGTATATCAAATGTGTATCAATTGTTGTGTGAATTATATGTAGATTGGATTTATCATTTCCAGTGCACGCATTTCATTAGGCCCATCAGTTCCCCATGGGATACGGGTTGAGCATCAGGAGCCTCATTAGATCGGCTCCGTTTGATTGAGCCTTGATCTCACATACATCATCATTCATGTCATATACTCATCCAAAGTGGTTTGTGTTTGTTTATCTATATATGTTTGCTCACATGTGATTATTGCACGAATTTTCTTTATTAAATAAAACAAGAAATTAGTAAAGAAAGATGTTTTATCAAGGTTCACTCGCCAACTTTTGTTGACCCAAAATCTCCCCCGTTTTACACATGATACAGGTGATCCAGCTGAGACAGGAAACACTTAGGAAGGCCTAGATGAATAAACAAGTTTATGCCTTGGAATAATTATGTAGTTTCATTTTCTTGTAATTGTATGAATTTTGTTTTGGATATTTAAGTTTGTAATTTGAATTAAATAAATATGAAACATCTTAGTAAACATCATGAGCTTTGGTGATAACCCAATTATGCCCCGACTTTTATTCCGCTGCGGGTCGGGGTGTGACAAATTGGTCATCAGGTAACATCCTCGCATTGTTATAATCTGAGTACTTAGTTACCTTTTATCACAAACAAGCAATTGCACATGAATCATGTCTATGTGATTCTTTCTAGTAAATCAAAGCACAATTGTCATAAGCAAACCAGAAGTCTAGTATGGTCGCTTTCTCCTAATCTGTTTTACAACTCTTTGATAACTGTTTTTGCAATTTAATCATTTTACTTTTAAAATCAAACAATCAAAATCATTGAAATATTTTTCTGCAATTAGTTTAATTTAGATAAAATACAAAGCTGCATAGTAAACGCATTTCCACATACTCACTGAGTTCGATACCCACTTACCGCTAGCTAAGTACTTGTAATTGGATTAAATTTGCGTGAGACTACGACATCACGTCAATGATCCAGATGATTTACCAACACATGCTCAAACATCAACTGCCATAATCACCAAAGATCTAGTGTCAACAGTAGTATTCATTGAAGGCTTCAAATCAACTCGAGAATTATCTAAAACAGTTGCAGATCCTCCTCCATCTCCAAGGTTTATCTTGTCACTAAAACAACTGCCATTACTGAAGATTGACAACAAGTTAAATCATCAAAAACTCAAAAAGAATGGAAGAAGAGACAACCAAAGAGTTCATTGAGAATCAAAGTAAGATGACATATAGAAAGGTTCGGTATATTATGGACAGAAGAATGATAGAGATAAAGACATATGAGCAACACATGTATCAAGAATCTCAAAGACTTTCCCAAGTCCCACCTTTCCAAAATCGCTCAGTTGCTAAAGTTTCAAAACTAGAGAGCATTGACTTGTTGAAAAAGAATGTGCCTTATCTATTCAAGAACTTCTATGTGTTTCAAAATTGAGATGCTCAGAGTTTGCTAGCAGAAGTAGCAAGGGTCAAAAAGATGTTAGCTAATCCAAGCATAAAGGTAACTCCTCCAAATTGGAATCTTGGTAGTAAAAGAAAACAAACTCTAGAAGAGGCTGCATAGACCTTCAAAATGAAACAATAGCTCATTCATGTCAACTGGGCTCCAAAGAGCTCCATCACAAGATGGAAAGAGTCCACCCTTGAATAAGAATACATGAACTACAAAGATGCAAGAAAAAGGAACCATGAAAAATTTCCACCACCATAGACATGGTTAAAGAATCGTTTTTAGTCTATAAAGAAATGCGTTGGAGACTGAAATATAGTAGTATCAGAGACTAAGCTTTAGTTACTGAAAACATGTACCTGAAAATGAAATGATGTGGTACCAGGGGACAAATTTAGAATTGAATATATATGTATCGAGACTAAATGTTACTTTTGTTGGGGCCATACAACAGGGACTAATAATTAGTCACTAAAACAATTATCCAGGATGGAGACTGACACAATCAGTACCTGATAACCATTATGTACTAATTTCGATGTATTAAAGACTAACTAATGGAAAAAAACATAATTATTCTTGGTATGCGGCCAGGTAGGCATAGGATGACAAAAAAAGGTGTGTGTGTATGTGTAGGATCAAACGGGGCATAAAATTTGATTATGATGAAGAATACAATGAACACACAAAAAATATAATAATGGAAACCCTTGATTAAATTTGCAAAAATATGAAATACAAACGAAGCCCCTAAATTACCCTCAATGTGTGTTAACCTAACACCCTAAGTTTTTTGGGTTATGTAAGATCTGCTGACGATGAAAGCCAAAACCCAAAGAAACCATTTTCCTTGCCAAATATAATAAGATTGAAGAACAATTCAAAATACTAGAAGTTCCCCCTTGAAAGCTTCTTAAACATATGAAAAGGACCAAACATATGGCCAACAGATGTTTGGAAAACCTCAACAGAGGATAGCTTACGCAGTGTTTTCCTAATGTAACAGTATTTATCTTGTATAAGTGTTTAGACTAGTTAGAACAAATGTTAGGATTTGCACATGTAACATCTGTGGAATCTTTGCTATTAGATTTGTTAGATGTCACTATCAGGGTGATGTCAGCAGATCACGAACAGAGGTTCTGTACTCTGTACAAATAGATCTCATTTGTTTGAGATCTAGTACCACTTCATTCCTTTTGTACGAATCAATTGTCAGTTATCAGCTAAGAGGGAGTCTATGTAAAATCAATTGTCTATATTTTTAACCATTTGAGTTCAATATAAATCAGTATTTGATATATGGATTCCCCGCTTGTGCTTTATCTTACTTGTAGCGACAGTTTATAAATTGTTTATGTACTTGTTTGCTTATTTCACAAGTTACAAAGAAACTCAGATCCTAACAATTGGTATTAGAGCCTGATCACGTTAAATCTGATTTCACAATCGGTTTAACATCAAAGATCACCTCTACTTGATATATGATTGGTTCGTAACTCAGAGTAACAAAGTTTAGAATTGAAACAAAAATTCTATCCATACTTTATTTTTCTACAAAAGAACAAAAGGAATGGCACAAAGTGATCCCCATAACACCGGGTTTAGCAACAAGCCTCCGATGCTTATCAGATCTGAATACAATATCTAGTAACATCGAATCGCTTCTTTGCTTGCTCAAAAGAACACTGGATGTTGGAAGTTCGTAATATCCGGACCACATATTCCAACGGTATAAAATACCGAAAATTCAAATGTTTAGGAGCCAAAGAAACCAAAAAACTATTTTGAGCTAGATCTTCTGAAGTTTGAGAAAGATGTAAAAGTATTTGGTGCAACTACTCTACCAAAGAAAATCTATGCTAATCAATTACATTATAATAGCGGAAAAGAGTTATGGGATGCTTTAGAAGCAAAATTCAGTAAAACAGAGGATATAGCTGGAAACATCCTTTAAATTCCAACCAAAAGCATGAGGTCTTCAGTAATTTTAAGGAAGAAATCCTAACACGAAAACCGACCAAAAGGTTAGATCCAAATGCAGAAGTTGAGGAAGCAATCAATCTAGTACAAAAATATATTTGAGAAAGGATTGATGCAGAGGATGTTATACATTCTAATCCCTGGAATTTTACTGAATTTGATTATGTTTGTGCTTTCATGGCTACCAATAAAGGAGCCTCTACTTGCCTTGAAAGCCTATGATATGTTGATAGTGAAGGATTCAAACACTTGACTGGATGCAAAGCTCTGCTAATAAATTTCTCGGCACATGGAGGAAGTGACATATTTATCGGCAATGATTCAAAAGGTAAACCAACTCATCACTATCTCTGCAGGGAACATCAGTTTGCAGTTTAAAAAATACAAACAGAGGTTTCCCTATCATCTATCCTTTTGTAAACATTGTCTGAAAAATGCTTCAAAAAGGTTATTCTATAATAAAAACATTAATATGTTATTTTTAAAATTTAAAAGTTTGTTTAAAATTAAAAAGATTGTTCAAAAATCACAAAAAAATCTCTGTTTTTGTTTTAGTTACCTTAAACCACTATTTTAAAATCTAACCTCTGTTCATAAAAACAGAAGTTACAAAAGGATAAACAGATGTTTCCCAAACCAATGACCGACCAAAGGCCAACAGACCTCTGAACCTCTGTTAAATAAAACAGAGGTTTCAAAGCCTTCAACATCTGTTACAAAAAAATGATGTTAGGTTATCAAATAAAAAGTTTATCAAATGAAACATTCACTTGCATGATGACCAAAAGTCAAGATAATGTGGTTGAACAAAATGTTTTATAAACCTAAGCAACACTTGTTACAACATCTGTTGCTGAGCCCACTGCTCCTTGTGACCACAGTGCCCAACACAACACTGTGGAACACACACCAGAAATATCCACAAAAACTATATTCATTCCAATCCCCATCCCCAAATCCAAAAGAAAAACCACAAAAAGGGTATCTCTGGGAGTTAAGATGCCAGAGATCCCTGTTTCAACACAATAGCAACAAACCTAAACATCTGTTGTTACTTCCTCACAACATATACAAACATCTATACCTATCCTAACTCCTCACTCTTCCTCACAAAAGGCGAGTGTTGTAAGCATAGGGGACATAAATCAAGGGGGAGATATTTCACTTGAATATCTCTACTCAAGCCCCATCTCCTAGGGTTGTTTCTCTTTCCCCACCTTCACCCACGATTTTCTATACAATTGAACCATTGTTAGAAACAATTGAACAAAAAACTGTGGATACACTCAGTTCTGTTGGTGCATAATGTCTATGTCTTAGTTTTATATCGAGTCTGTATAGTATAGAGCTGAATAGGCTAGTCGTATGAAGTATTTATGTATTGTTGTAACAAGTTCGCCCATAATAGTCATGTATAGCCAAGTTCGACCGAACTTGCTAAGGCAAGTTCGGGCGAACTTGATGTTCTATAAATAGCTAGCTAGTGCTCCTCATTTGTAACTTTGGCATTTTGGAGGCGAAGCTCTGTCAGTTTGTACTCTTGACGTTTGATCAATAAAACTGATGTTAAACTGATTAATTCTTGTCTATTGGTAAACACGACGTAATATTTCCGCTATTATGGACGTTAGATATCAAACTTAGGTTCCTTAGCATCAAGGATCGGTCCTACAAGTGGTATCAGAGCTAGAACAGCCTGATTTGATAGTATCAAGACAAGAACACTTCTATTTCATCTCCATTCTTCTATTTTTCTTAATTTTTTTTTATCAAAAATGAAGAATTTACGGTCAAAATCTTTTCAATTTTGAATATATTATGTATAATACAACAAAGATAAACCCTTGAAAGATTGGAGACCAAAATCAATCGAATTGATGTCAAAATTTTGAAAAAACCATGTTTTCCAAAACATTGTTCATCGAACTTTTAGCCAAGTTTGACTGAACTTGTGCTAAAAAGACACTTTTTCAGTGAATTTTTACCAAGTTCGCTCGAACTTGAGTGAATTTTGAGGAATTTTGGTTAAGTTCGCTCGAAGTTGCTAGAATTTTTATTGAATTTTTGTCAAGTTCGACCGAACTTGATAAATTTCAAAGATTTTTAGCTAAGTTCGCCCGAACTCACTAGTTTCTCATCAAAGTCATTTGCTAAGTTCGCTCGAACTTACAAAATCTTTACAAGATCCATCAACAAGTTCGACCGAGGTTATTAAAAGGAAAATTTGCAAATCAACATTCACAAGTTCGACCGAACTTGTAGTAGAACTAACATTTTCAAAAGTTTTTGAGTATTTTTAGTGTACACGTCTCGTTATTCACGATGGATGATATTCAAAGAGCTTTTATGTTTGGAGCTAGTTCGTCAAATGCCAACGTGATCCATCAAGTCAATCTTACTAACGAAATGGGCACGACTGTTAAACCGCCCAAGCTAATGAGCATGGACGAGTATGAAGCATGGAAAGAGAAATTTACATATTGGGTTCAAGCCATGCACTTTGCAGGCTGGGTGTCGATTGAAAGAGGTTACACTGTTCCAGTGGATGAACACCAGCAAGTGTTGGAAAAGTACAATTACACGACTGTACAGAAAGAAGAATACATTGCTGAGAAAAAAATGATCAGTCTTATCCAACAATCTGTTAAAGAAGATATTCTCGTTTTGCTACCGGAATACCAACTGTAAGAGATCTCTGGCTCTCACTTCAAAAGAATTATCAAGGAAGCGCATAGATGATAAAGAGCAAGAAAGCCCTCATTATGAAAGAGTTCGATATCTTCAACATGCTGAAGGGTGAGACCATGAAGCAAATGATTGAACGCTTCTGTCATCTTAAAGTCCAAATGCGAAGACACGGTCTCGAGGAGACGAAACAAGAGTACATCGACAAGCTTGCTGACGCTCTACCAGATGGATAATGGACTACTTATCTAATGGTTCTGAAGGAAAGCGATAAATGGGAATTCTTCAAGCTGTCAACATTTATCGATAAACTCGAAGGCCATGAAATGGAACTCTTGAAGATTGCAAAGTCAAAGAATGCTAATGTTGTTCAAGACGTTGGGTTGTAGTACAAGAGTGGAATGCAAGATAACATTTCAAGCCCAAAGATTCAGACAGCATTCAACACAAGTTTGAACTCTTCGAAAAATTCTCCACAGAATCAGAATCAATCACAACCTCATTATGATCAGAGTCCACAAAGTTCGTTTTCAAGCACTGGTTCAAATTCATCTTATCAAAGTCAAGCAAATCAGAATCAACAAACAAATTTTGATTGAATGTATACAAGTGCAACATCGCAGTGAATTTGAACAATGTTGTTTCAGAACAAGTCGCTAAACAGCAGATGTCGCTTCTTGCCACTATTCTGGAGTCATATGAAAGTCTTGTAGCCGGTAAAATTGGAAATCCCGAAATCACGACAGAAGATTATGACCAAGTGGATGAAGAAGAACTCGAGTTAATGGATATTAAGTGGAGTTTAGCTTCGATTATCCGAAGGGTTACAAAGTTTGTTGCTCTCACTGGCCGAGATATCGGTAATTTAAGCAACAAACTGGGTTTTGACAAGACAAAAGTCACGCGCTTCAGATGTCGCCAAAAGGGACATTTCAAGAGAGAATGCAAAAATCCTGAAGCAACAGGAAATCAAAGTCCATTCGGATGAGGCAACAAGTATTACAAGAAGTCACTTCAGTATAAGCCTTTCCCGAAGAAGACTCAGGTTGAAATTCAAGAGAAACCGAATAGCAGTAATACTGAGAAGGCTATGGTTGCATCAAACGAAGAAGACGGTTTCGACTGGAACTCCTGTATCGGTTAAAAGACCGGAGTTGCATTAATGGCTGAAATTGTTGAAGATACTTCTGCAGAAGAAGCAGCGGCTATGGAGAATATTATGTTAGAACAATATCTGCAACAACAACGTGAAGAAAAGGAGTATATCCACATGCAGAAGCAAGGAATTTTATCTCCTAATTCGTGTGATAATTTTGCAGGTCATTTTGATGGAAGTTCTCAGGAACAAGTTCCCGAGAAGAAATCAACTGATGAAGTAGTCATTGATGTTACTCAAGAAGTGAATGCCGAAAACCTCAAGGACATTGCAGACAAAGCATTGATGGCAAATCTAATCAAGGTAGGTACAGAGGTAAATGAAGTTGTCAAAGTACAAGTTGTAGAGGTTGAGAAACCTTGTACAAAATGTACCAAACCATGTTCTGAGTGTGCTGAAAAATCAAAGATTATCGCTGAAAACAATGTGCATAATGAACTTTTGGAATACGATTATCGCACAATGAAGGAAGCGTATGACAAAATGAAAAATGATTATGGTAGGCTCGATAGAAATAATATCAAACAACATGATACCATAAGGATGTTAAAAGGAACAGTAATGGATAAGCAAAAAGCGATTAATATCTATATTAACATCGTTGCTAAAACCAAGCAACAACTCCAGGACATGAAAATTGAAACAGAACGTGTTCAACAACTTTTGAGAAGTTACACTTGTAACGCATATGTCATTGATCACATCCTTCCGACAATTCCATCGGAAGAAAAACCTAAAAAGAAAATTGGTAAAGAATACAAGAATGTTCCTCCACCCCTATGCGAGAAGTATTGTCGCAAATCCGCTGATGGGATGGATAAGGCACTCAACATTGAGTTGTTATCTGAAAAGAAAACTGAGTTGCTAGAGAACATTGATGTAATCTATACTAAAACAGTACTGTGGTTAAAAAAGTTGTTGAAAATGTTTTGAATGATTCTGATAAAGGCAGCTTTAAAAGCGCCGACTCAAGTTCAAAGAATTCTGATTCACAGTCCGAAGATGACGATACATCATCGGAGAATGATCTATGTGATGATCCTAATGTTGTAAAGTACAAGATTAAGGAATCTGATAGATTATACTTTGATGACAGTTTTCTGATTCAGAATGTGAAGGAAGAATTGTTACACAAATTCTTTAAACTCGTGGAAGTCACATCAGATGATCTGGAGATCAATGAAAAGAAATTATATTCCAAACCTAAAAGAAATAACTACCGAGGAATGGTGGTGATCATCCGGAAAACCTGAGAGCTGGGTTGGGATTAGAGGAATCAGATGAACCTAAAAAGAAAGTGTCACCATTTCATGAATATAAGAATAAAAACATGAATTTTGTATATGAGACGAACACGGTTCATGAGGAAAGTTTGATCGGGAAACAATCAAACTATGAGTTCAAGAAACAGAAAGAACTTCGAGATAAAGCCAAAATCGCAAGTGGTTCCAAAACAAGTGGTGTAAAACCAACTAAAGGACATCCACTTGATTCTCGGACTTGTTTCAAGTGCAACGAAATTGGTCATATTGCACGCCAATGTCCGAAATCAAAGCCGGCTTATCTTCGAAGGAAAGAAAGTTCAATTGTTGTGAAACTGAAGCAACCAGAGTTTGGGCAAATAAGAATTCTAAAAAGAAATGTTAACAAAGATGAAATGAAACAAGTTTTTGAAAAGAAATTTAAGAATTCAACTTTCAAAAAAGGTGAATCTTCAAAAGCTAATGAATACAAGTTTTACATTAAGAAGGCTAACATAAAATCTCAAGCCTGGATTGCAAAGAAACGATCAACAACATCTGAAATCACTAAGTCTGAGCTTGTTAAGACTAGTGATAGCATGAAAGAATCAAAATCTGAAATCATAATTGAAACCACATCTGAAAATGTCAAAACTACAAGTGGTAACAATTCAAAAGATAAAAAGATAGTAAAGTTTTCAAACATAAACATCATTGAAAATCCAGATGATGAATGTGAATTTGATTATGCAGATGAGTGTGGATTCGATTATGCTGATGAGTGTGAGTTTGATTTTGACGATGGTTATCCAATTCAACCCAAGACCAAAAAGGCTTGGGTCTCGCTTTTTAAATAGATTGTTGAAATGTGCAGGGGCTCCAGAGATCCGTACTTTCTAAGTGGATTTTGGATAGTGGAGCGTCCAGGCATATGACGGGAATGAAAGCGTTGCTATTCGACATAAAAGCTATCAATGGTGGATATGTTGGATTTGCGGGTAACCAGGGTGGAAGGATAGTCGCCGAGGGAAAACTCTCCAATGGCGTCGTTTCATTCGATCGCGTGAATTATATTGCAGAGTTGGAAAATAATATTCTAAGCATATCGCAGATTTGTGACAAGAAGTTCATGGTGCATTTCAACGACAAAGAGTGTATTATCTTGAAGCCGGGATTCAAAATACCAGATGAGTGGATTCTGATGCGAGCACCTCGAGAGAATGATCTATATGTTCTTGATATGGGTGTCGCTACCACTTCATCAAAATCAGCGTAATGTTTTGTGACAAAGGCTACTGAAAAGGATTCTATTATTTGGCATCGTAAGATGGGGCATATTCATTTAAGAAAAATGAATTACTTGGTTCATAATGATCTTGTAGAGGGTGTTAATCTTCGGAGCTTTCATATGACTGATCACTGCTTAGATTGTAAAAAGGGAAAGCAGATCAAGAAATCTCATCCGAAGAAAATTCTGAACTCAATCAAGTTGCCATTAGAACGTCTCCACATGGATTTATTTGGTCCTGTAAATGTTCGAAGCACCTCAGGAGACTTATATTGCTTGGTCGTGACAGATGACTATTCGAGATATTCGTGGGTATTCTTTCAGGAATCAAAAGACGAAACGTTTGAGAACTTGGTTATTCTATTCAAGAAACTCGAAAATCTTTATCATCTGCCGGTCAGATGCATTAGAAGTGACAATGGCACAGAGTTTAAGAATAACAAAATGAAGGAATTCTGCAACGAAAAAGGGATATTGCACGAGTTTAGTGCTCCCTATACTCAGCAAAACGGAGTAGCTGAACGGAAAAACAGAACTTTGCGCGAGAACCATGCTTGCAGATTCTAAACTTCCAATCAGCTTCTGGAGTGAAGCGGTTGCTGCGGCTTGCTAAACGCTAAACAGAGTTCTCACTGTCAAACCAACAAAGAAAACATGTTTTGCGATGATAAACCGACGGAAGCCAAATTTGAAATTCTTAGAACCTTTTGGTGCGCCATGCACTGTAATCGACCAAGATGGCAAATTCGGAGCTAAATCTCATGAAGGTTTCTTTGTCGGATATGCGAGTCCGCTAAGAAGAGTATATGTTCCTTCGTTGAGAAAGGTTATTGAAGCACAACACGTGGATTGTTTTAACTATATGAATCCTATTCAACGGAGAGGTGACGCGTGGCTGTTTAACTATCAAGATCTTTGGAAGTCATTCGACTTGCCGAAAGAACCGTCTGACGAAGAAGTTGCAGCATTATATTATCTTCACCAGTCAGCGAATCAAGAACAAATCATTAGACCAATTGTGGTTAATCAACCCACGTTGGATTTTTCATCTTCCGGAGCAAGTCCATGCAATAGCAGTGGTGTTCAAGTTGAAAATACTTCTGACGCAGAAGTAACACCTGCTACACCTCCAGTGAATGCTTCTAATGAACCAGAAAATACATCAGTGCCCAGTACGCCTCAGAATAAGAATTCTGACTCAGATGAAGCACCAACATTTGATGCTGATGATGAACTTCATCAGACGAAGAAGTTGAGCAGATATCTAACTTGTTGAATCAATCTACTAGTCCAAGAAATCAGAACGAAGCTTCAACAAGTACTCCTAATGTTGATGTGAACAGTGATCTGATTGTTTCAAATCAGCAAAGCTCAGTTGATGTTCCAACAGAAGAAATGTCGCGATCATATTCGTACCATCCTTCAACGAATATCATAGGAGAACTACAAACTGGTGTGCGTACACGAAATCAAATCAACAAAGCACTTAGTTGTTTCTACACCCGAGTTGCACCAAGACAGAACTACTGCTACTACTCATGTTTCATTTCTCAAATAGAGCCAAAGACAGTTAATGAGGCTCTGGCTGACGAGAATTGGGTGATAGCAATGCAAGAGGAACTTTTACAGTTCAAGAAGTTGGGTGTTTGGAAGCTTGTAGACTTGCCACTGAAGCAGAAAGCTATTGATACAAAGTGGGTCTTCAAGTGTAAAAGAGATGATCGGGGGGTTATAGTCAGAAACAAAGCTCGGCTGGTTGTCAAGGGATTCCACCAGCAGGAAGGTATAGATTATACGGAGGTATACGCACCGGTTGCACGATTAGAATCTATCCGCATTTTCCTAGCGTTCGCAGCTTAGAAAGGATTTAAGGTGTACCAGTTGGATGTAAAATCTGCATTTCTCTACGGTAAACTTCATGAACAAGTGTATGTCGGCCAACCACCAGGGTTTGTCGATCCACTGAACAAGAACAAAGCATATCTCCTGGATAAAGCCTTGTACGGTTTACACCAAGCCCCGAGAGCTTGGTACGAGACGTTATCGCAACATCTCGTAGGAAATGGCTTTACGGACAACACTTTGTTTAGCAGAGAAGTTAGCTAGCATCTGATTATAGTATAAATCTATGTGGACGATATCATTTTCGGTTCTACGGATGACAGTCTGTGCAAAGAGTTTGAAAAGATCATGAAGAAGAGATTTGAGATGTCCTCGATGGGAGAAATGAAGTTCTTCTTAGGTCTTCAAGTGGATCAACTTCCAGACGGAATATTCATTCATCAGACTAAGTATGTTCATGACATTCTCAAAAAGTTTGAAATGGATAGCTCGAAGCCGCTTTCGACACGCTGGCACTGAACCATGGGATTTGCGTAGACGAGACGGGAATGAAAGTTGATGAAACACTGTATCGATTGATGATAGGTTCATTAATGTATCTAACGGCATCGTGCCCGGACATCATGTATCCTACATGCTTATGTGCGAGATATCAGTCAAGTCCTCAAATGTCACACATACAAATAGTCAAGCGAATCTTCCGTTACTTGAAAGGTTGCCCAAGCACCAGCCTGTGGTACCCCAAGAACGACAATTTTGATCTCACTGGATACGCTGACTCGGACTTCGGAGTGGACAAGCTGAACTCGAAATCTACAACTGCAGGATGCTAGCTCTTGGGCACGCGTTTGGTAACGTGGCAGTGTAAGAAACAGACCACGGTCTCTCTCTCAACCTGTGAAGTGGAATACATTTCTGCTTCCAGCTGTTGCTATCAAATCCTCTGGAGTCAGCAACAGATGAGGGATTATGGTCTGCAGTTTCTTGACACGCCTTTATTTGTAGATAACAAAGCAGCCATCGATATAACTAAAAATCCGGTTCATCACTCACGTACAAAACACATTGAAATTCGACCATTTCATTCGTGACTGTTACGAAAAGAAATTTGTTCGAATAGAAAAAATCCACACCGACGAACAAAGGGCTGATTTTTATACCAAAGCATTTCCATTAACAAGATTTAAATATCTAATGCGACTTAACGGTATTAAAAATTTGCTTATAGGTGCGGAAGCTGAGGTTGAATACGGATCGGATGACGAATTCACGTAATCTGCATTGGTTTGTAAATATCTTTCTAGTTTCGTATTTCTTAAAAATCTAAAATCCAAAAATATGTTTTTGATTTCAGGGGGAGAAATATTTGGGAAAATACAAAAACATATGAAAAATTCAAAAATGTACAAAAATATTGAAAAAGACAAAAAGAATTCGATGTCACAAAAAGGAAATGATAGTACATCAGTGGACTATCACAGTATGCTAAAGAAATGTAAAGTTTAAAAGTGATAAACGAGTCTTACTGTGGATGTGTCGATAGGCTTAACGCGTTCAGTAAACTGTTTTCGAGATATAAACTAAATTTAACAACTGCTTAATATTGTGGATTAACACATCTTGGATATATGGATTAGTACTCCAAAATTTCGTTTGAGAGATTCCCTGATTCTGAGATACGAGGTCTTTATAGATAGTTGATATCTGGGGTATTATACAAGTTCTTCTGATTTTGCGGAAGCAATAGCCTAGAACTTCTATAATGCTTTTGCTGTAAAACCTAAACTGCATGCAAAACTTGAAAAGTATTGAAAGATATAATCATTTGCAGTGCTGAAAAGATTCCTTAAGTGGAACACACCTTAAAGACGAGCCTTCATCTCTTTGTCTGTACGGTAGTACTAACCTGAGCTCTCAAGGTCTCGCGTTACCCAAATACATATATCAATTACGCAATATTCACCTGTAAGATGAAATCTAGGGAATCTTGATACGGGAGTATATTCAAGAAGTGAGAACCACAGATAAGTCAAGTTTCATAATTCATACCTAAACATATCATGAAATAGTTGAGAAATGTGGTAAAGTTTAAGTGGAAAAACATATCGACAATCTAGATAAACAAGTTTAAAGCTTAAACTCATCTAAAGGTCCACGGTACGGGTGATATGTCTCAATTAACTGATATGATCCTTTTGACATGAATTCACAAAAATTTGTCTGTAAATATGTTTGTATATAGTTTACTTTGTCCTGTACATAGTTTATCAGCTTTACATATTAAAATCAAAAAGATTTCAGTGTGTTTTAGCATAAACTTTCAAAAAATGCAAAAAGATTTTATTTCTACATTGTTTTCAGCAAACCAATGTTGGAGAACGGGTCTTCAAAGTCTGGTAAGATGCTAGAACTAGTGGAAATCTCTTTGACAACGGGCTGGGAGCTAATCTGTAAAAACTGAAAAGCCAAAATGATAAAAAGTTCATTAATTTGAAACTTTGATTTTGAAAATATCAACAGTTTGTTCGTAACGGGTCAAACCGGGGTCATTAACTTGGACTCGGCAGACAAATCGGTTAACCAAGATCATTAGATTGGACTTTGTCAACTGAGTGGATTTTTCATAATTGGTAAAAGTTGGAAAGTTCAGGGGTTAAAATGAAAAATTAAAAAAGTTTGAAATTGTGGTTTGGCAAGTTCGCCCGAACTTGCTAAACTGATTCAAGTTTAACTTTCAGCAAGTTCGACCGAACTTGCAATATGGCTGTTTGATATTCATAAGTTCGACCGGGCTTGATGGGCTTGTTAGTTGGACTCAGTAAGTTCGCCGAACTTGCAATGGTATAAGTACCAATCAAGTTCGGCCGAACTCATTTATGCAAAAACATATTTCTTGAGCGAACTTAAGCTGTTTGAAAGATCTGAGCAATTTTGACAAAAACTTACCGTTACTCTGCCCAAATTCTGATTGTTTTTGGTGATTCACACACCAACTACAATGTCTGAGGTAGTAATTTGATCTATGAACCGTGTTTTGGACTCTATTCGAACATATTGGATCTGAAATGTTTAAAAATGGTAGATCTAGGTGTTGTTGGATAAAATTGAATTTAAAATCAGAATCTACACTTTAAATCGACCGTGTAAATATGTTTGATTGGATTGTAATGATTGATATCATGATTAACAGGTTTTTGATTGAAGGAGATGACAAGTTCGGCCGAACTTGTTATCAAGTTCGACCGGACTTGTTAACAAATCTGAATTAACATATCAAGTGTGTTCGACTGAACTTGTTGTTAAATAAAAGCAATTGAACAAAATGGAAGTTCGCTCAAACTTATCAATTGAATTCTGAAACTTTGAGATATATAAGTTCGCCCGAACTTATGTTGTAAAATTTGAACATGTTAGATGAGCATGTTCGGGCAAACTTGTTAAAAACAGTTTGTAATAACACTCGTCAAGTTCGCCCGAACTTGATTAATGTGTTAGAAAAATTTGTGATTTTTTCTCGATATGCGTGCTAATTGTTTTGCGTCGTAAGGCTCAAGTTCCAGTGCGTGCAATCTCGATAGAGTTTTCTAAGATGCACAACACTTGTATTACGCTCGACAAAACGATATGTCCATCTTTGAAAGAGTACGAGAGTATTTTGAAGTTTTTGGAAGAAAGTCCTATTCATCGGGCTATCACGGAACGCACAATGTCATACAGATCTCATACTTTCCATTTTGGACGAACGCGAGTTTAAGTGATGTTCAGAAGACGATTATTTCATCAATGCAAGTCGGCAATGAAGTCAAATCTATCACTGTAACAGAAGATGATATACGCAAAGTCTTGCAATTCAACGGTAACAAAGACGATCCAATTTATCTTGATGAGAAGATGGTTAGAGGATGTTTTTTCAGAATGGGATACAAAGGGAGCGTGAACAAGCCGACGTTAAAGAAAGGGGAAGTGCCAAATCCCTACAAACTTTTCATGCACGCTAGTATTCACACATTTAGTCATCGCAAGGCGGGATTAGACGACGTTCAAGATTATTTGGCTGTATGGAAACGACACTGATTCTGAAAAAGCCGTTCAACTTTTTGAAGCTTGTATTTACACACATGTCGAAGAACATGGAGGATTCAAGGTTATGTTTATATCCAAGGTTCGTGCAAATGCTGATAGATGAGAAATTCACGAACATAGCACGGGATCGAAATGATGTGCTTTATCTAGTTCACCTTGATGAAAGACTGTGAAAAAGCTAATCAAGTTTCAGATTCAAGCATCAGCTCCTGTTGCAAGCCAGTTTTTGGAGCTATCAAAGATTCGAATTATGTTGCTCCACTGCAAAATAAATGGAGGAAAGACGGAAGCGATGATGAGAAAGAGCTTAATGCTGAAAAAGAATGGTTCAAAGACTTCAAGCCGAAAGCTAGAAGTGAATGGTTCTTAAAGGCCGAGGTTGAAAAGCGAAAAAGAAACTAGTTGCAAGGAAAATTGAAACTATGCTCGTTGATGAAGATGAACCTGAGAATGTTCAAACTAAAGCAGGTTCAAGTGCAGCAATAGTTATTGAAAGTCAAGAGACTGAGAAAGTTAAACAAGATGATGTAATATCTGCTACTTCTAAACAAGATGACGATTCTGACAAAGAACCAGAAAAATCTGAAGCTGAGATTAGAGCAGAAAAAGAGAAAGAAATGGATGCTGATTTTGATCCAAATCTTGAGAAAGATTCAGATGAGGAAAGACCAAAGAAGACAAGCTAAATGTGTAAAGTCTGCAACTATTTCTTCGACAAAGACTACAGGGTCTCCTCAAACAAAGGGCAAGAAAAAGAAGAAAGTTCAAAAAGCAGTCAACAAAAGATACAAAGGAACGTTGAGAAGCGCAGAAGTTACACAAGAACCTTCTGGCGCACAGGAGAAAGGAGTTACATAAGAACCTCCTACACAAGAACCTCCAGTTGTTGATACAAATGAAGCTGAACGTCCAGGAGTCACACAAGAACCTCCTGTGATCGTTTCATCGGAAGCTGAAAGGCCAGGAGCTACACAAGAACCTCCTGTGTCTAGTTTTGTGGAAGTACCTGTTATTCAATCGCCGTTGCTCCAACGACTTCAAATCTTGAAAGTTCTACTCCAAGCAAGTCAACACCAAAGGCAGCTACTCCAAAGTCAACCAAGTCAACCAAAGTCTTCAGGACCTAATACATTTGGTGATATGCATAGTGATCCGATTAGTCTGCAAGATTTAAATGATTTCTTTCCAGAGACGAATGTTGAACTTCTGGAAAAACGTGTGAAGGTGTTAGAAGAGAAAGTTGCCAAGAATGAAGAAGAGAAAGCAGAGTTAGTAAAGCAAGTGAACCAAAGCTATGTTGAGAAACAGATATTGGACGACAAAGTTAAAGTGTTGGAAAATGAACGTAAATACTTTAAAGCTTTGATCGAGAGTCTGCAAGATGCAAATGAGAAGCTGCAGACAGAAATAGCTGATTTGATGACAATTCAAGCCCTAAATGATAGAAGATTCACCAGGTTGCAGAAAGTTTTATCTAACTCTCTGGGAATAGATTTCATCAAAGTATATGATCATCTGGATCAACAAGAAGCCACAGAAAGGTCTGAGAAAGAACTAGCAGTGAGTGGTAAAGGAAAGAATATTGAGGGTGAAGTCCCTAAATCTTCTGAAGCTGCATAGAAGTCTGATGATGTGATTAAAGCTTCTGGGTCCGATATTCCAAAGGTTGACGAATCTGTCAAGCCTTCTAATCCTATCGTTGCTTCTGAAGAAAAGGACGATGAAGAAGCTGTAGATGAGGATAAAGAAGATGAGGAAAAGAAAGATGATTATGAATATGAGGATTGGAATGTAGCAGACGATGACGATGATGATGATCAGGGTGGTGTTGGTATTAGAATCACTGAATCTAAAGTCTCAAGTGAGTTTGATTTTTCCTCGCTAATGGATGATGAATTGAACAGAATGGATGATAAAAGTGAGGGGGAGTCAGGGCAGAAAAGGCCAACTAATGAGATTGATTTGTTGAATGTTGAAAGATTTGCTAAGCCCAGTTGCTGCAGTACCCACGAAGCCTTTATTGTTAATGCTTGAACATAACATGGAGGAAGGCGAATTTATACACAACTATACTAAGGAAGATCTTGCAAAGTTAGTTGAAGTTGATGCTGTAGATCTAGAGTTTGATTTTGAAGAGGATGTGTTGAATGTTAACACTTTCAAGCCAAACGATTACCAGTATGTTAGAAGATTTGAGGCTGATGAGTATAATAGAGTGATAGTGGAAGATTGGTCTTCTGATGATGAGACAGATCAAACTGCGAAGTACGTCGGTCCTAATTCTGAAAGTTTTCCTACTTTTGAGGAGATGTATAAGCAGTTAGACGAAGACATACTTAAAGAAAAGATTGAAGAATCTTTACGTGAAGGAAAAGTACCAAAGCCAATGACTAAAGAAGAAATTGCTCAAGCGAAGAAGTCCTGGTTTAAAGAGATGCCTCGCGAACGTAAGTGTCGACGTCCTCTAGCATTCTTTACCAGAGACAAAGACGTTTCATTGGGAGATATCTTGAGTTGGGGCTGGTTTAAAGAACTTAACGTATATGCAATCAAAAGAGAATTTGGAGTGCAATACTTCAAGTATCTTTCTGATTTCAAGACATTACCTTATTGGGATGTGGAAGAGTTAGTTCAGAAAGTTAACGTTACATATCACATGAAGGTGATTGATCAATTGTTGTGGAAATTGATAAAGTTTGAAGCGGTGAAAGGATTCAAATATTGGAATCCATTTATTCCTGGTCACAGAATTAAGACAAATAAAAAGACGGGTGAAAAAGACATCACATTGATAATGAAGCGACCGAGGGCAATGAGAAACATGCCACTGATGCCGATTGAGCAAAACTTTATCCACTGTTCAAGTGGTGGCAAATAGATCCATCGACTTGCGAAGCAGTTATTGTTTTAAAGTTTGAAGAACATTTGGATATCACAAAAGAACGAGTTAAAATACTTGGTTCTCAGGGCATGAGTGGGTTATGGAGGACAATCAGGATTCTTGATCCTATGTGGTTGGTTAACTGCTCAAGAGAAGATATTAAAACCTTGTTTTACAACAAGATTGTGTTTGAAGAACGTGAAAAGGTAAAGCGATGCAGTTTCAGAAAGTGGTGAATGTTTGCTATGCACGCGAAGTTAATTCAGGAAAGATGTGGCAAACAAAGTGGAGAGATCTAGAAAGAGTAGAGTTTTTAAAAGAGGAGAAGCGTCTTGAAGCGATTAATGAAAGAACAAGAAAGGCAAGTATTAGGAGATTTCAGCATTTGAACAAAGTGCCTCCTCGACAGACGCCGGATCCTAAGCAAGAGCGACGAAAGAATCCGTTTAAGAACTTCTTCGGTTGTGTGCGTTAAAGTATATTATGAAGACAGAGTTTTGAAGACTGATACAAGACGAAGACTATATCCAAGGGGGAGTCTGTTGGTGCATAATGTCTATGTCATAGTCTTATATCGAGTCTGTATAGTAGAGAGCTGAATAGGCTAGTCGTATGAAGTATTTATGTATTGTTGTAACAAGTTCGCCCATAATAGTCATGTATAGCCAAGTTCGGCCAAACTTGCTAAGGGAAGTTCGGCGAACTTAGGTTCCTCCTCAGGTGAACTTGATGTTCTATAAATAGCTAGCTAGTGCTCCTCATTTGTAACTTTGGCATTTTGGAGGCGAAGCTCTGTCAGTTTGTACTCTTGACGTTTGATCAATAAAACTGATGTTAAACTGATTAATTCTTGTCTATTGGTAAACACGACGTAATATTTCCGCTATTATGGACGTTAGATATCAAACTTAGGTTCCTTAGCATCAAGGATCGGTCCTACAAGTTCCTCCCAACCACAAATATAGGGAGTGAGCTACAACAAGTGACTGAGCCAGAGTTAGTCATTGCTAACCCAGAAACAAAGGAGGTTACACCTCTTGTGTCTAAAGAGACACTTGCAAGTATTTCACGTGAGGCATTTGAGAGGCAACATCTCACAGTTGGACAAGAGTTACATAACTAAGACCTCCTTGAAGGCAGCAACTTTTGAGACAATAGTCTCTACACCAGTTGGAAGTCTCCAGTACCAAGAAAAAGGGCCACCTAGTTCAAAACTAGGTACAACCACCTCATGTGGGAATTCAGATGATCCTATTAAATTAGGTGATGGATTAAACTATCCTAAATTGATAGAGGAGTCACCAAGTTGAAGACTTTGGTACAAAACTCTAAAGCTCCACCATCAAATGCAGACATTGCAAAAGAAACGTGGGCACACGTTCCGCCAAACCTACACCTTTAAAAGCAAGCTGCGGAAGAGACACATAACATGCAAGTAGAATTGATAAGACAAATGGTGGATGTCAAGTACAAAGATACTCAGGCAGAGGTTAAAGCCATCAAAGACTTTATCCTTTAAAACAACTAGAACAACTCTCACTCTCCCTAAATACGAAGATGATGCCAAAAGAAGGAGAAAGAAGGCATGAGAAAGCTTCATTCACAGGTCAGGAAAGCCCAAAAGAACCTGACACTTCTAAGGCTAAAAGGGTAGAGAAATTGGTTTGGAGAAAGAACAAAGAAAAGAAAGAAGGGAAAACAAAACCTATGTTGTTGTTCAAGAAGACATAAAAAGAAAAAAAACTATGAACAAAGCATTGGCTCTTCATCAACTCTATATTTGATACAGTTTCCACAAGAAGGCAATCTGCAAGACAGGCCAAGCCTCAGTCATTTGCTATCCGCCACTTCTATCCAAACCACTGCTCCCATCCAAACCAATTCCCCCATCCAAACCACTGATCCTTAATATTAAACATTTGTTGTCACTCAAAAAACGACCATAGAGGTTACATCCATCACCACCTCAACAACACTTACACCCTCATCACAACAAACTTTACAAGTTTCCAAAAGTACCACTAAAGGTGTACTTAAAAGAAAACTATCACCTATCCATTCCTTTCACCATCATCAAAACTCCCACACCTTGCAAAAAGGTAAAAGTTCAAGATTTATCATTCAAAAAGATGATAAAGAAATCCCTCAAAATTCACCCATAAAAATCACCATAATCACCACCACAGAACCATCTACCACCTCTCTACATATTAGGAAAATTTTTGTAAGTATTGAAGAAAAATATAATCAATCTGATCATGTGCTGAAGATAAGGTCAAGAAGATCAAACAGAAAGAAGACATTAGATAAACAGATAAAAGAAAAAAAGAAATTACATCTTCAACATTTATCATAAATTGATCACAAGTAAATGAAGACGTTCAGAAAAGACCAATATGATTAGTCTGATGATAATTTTGATAATTACCATCAGAATTGATAAACACTTATCATCAAAAAAATTGATGATCTGTTCAATAGATTTTCTGATAAGCCAATTTTTCTAAGGGATAAGGCTCTGCCACATTTGTAAAGTAGCAAGTTGATCTTGATAGATTCAATGAATATGCTAAAAAGCTACTTTATGCAGGACAAGTGCATGAATAAACAAATGTTTATTCATGATGAAGACTCTCTTAAATAGAGAAGAAATCATTGAAGGATAATGTGTTAAGCTAAACATTTAATACATACAACAAAAAATCCATTGCCCTTCACTACATAATTATTAAAGTATTCGTTTGTAATAGTCAATAACCTTACAATCACCTTGTAAACCATTTTTGTTTCAAAGTGATATAAACTTGAAAATTCTGTAAGTTGTGTTTCGTGAAAGTTTGATGTCTATTTCGGCACATTATTTTCATACTTGTTGAAATCACTTGCCATATTAAGTTAAAAGAGCACTGCTATCTGGGATCAACAATTGGTATCAAAGCAGATTGAATAAATTGTTTTTAAATGGCCAATTGCTCATTTTCTTTAACTTCCTTTTATCTAAAGATGGAAAACTTTCAAACATAGAACAATGCTTTCAATATTGGGTCTATGTCAAAGCCTCCGACCTTGGTCAGAGGGGAGTTGTGACATCCCGGTTTTTCGGATAACTTAAACGCAATACTTGTCGAATAAATTATGTGCTACGTATTAAACGTTTATAAGTTGGTGCGTCATTATGTGATATACGAGTTCGTGTTTTATGTTAGTTATAATGTATAGACGTGTAAATAAACAAATGAATCGAGCCGAACCGCGACACGAGCCGGCCTCTTTTCTTGCGACTCAAGGAACTAAACGTGGGAATCAAGTTTTAAACCCAAACCTTAAACTCAAACTATCCGGTCGCGAGCAAACAACCCAAACCGACCCACCCAAGTCCCTTCGGCCGCGAGAATAAACCCAAACCGCAAACCTATTCTTCTTTTCTTTATCTTTTGCGCCTATATATACAAACACATGCATGCTTCCTTCACAACACAAAAACCCTAATATCTAAGAAGCCGACGGCAGCCTTGCTACACTCCATTCGGTCGCGAGCAGCCCCTTGTTCATCATCTCGATCTGATCAGCCCTACATCATCTCTCGGTCGCGACAGCAGCTTGTCCCTTTCATTCTTTCGGTCGTGATCTAGCTTGAACATCCGAATCAGTCCCGTCCAAGTCTCGGCTTAGTTACTTTGTCATTAAAGGTTAGGATTTATCTTTTGTTACAAGATCATATTCGGATATATGTGTTTGAATGTAGTGATTATGTTGTTAATCGGCTGATTTATCATAGTTTGCATGTATGATTGTTTTCGGAACTCATAGTTTGCAAGTGTGTTTTGTTTATAAAAACTAGAGATATTGATTAGGGTTTGCATGGATGTGATATATGTATTGATCTATGATTAGAAAAATCAGTTCTTGATCGCCTAGGTTCATTGTATCGACGGTTTATGCGAATTAATGGTGATAAAATGCTGAAACAGGTTGCTGAGTGATAGTTACAGCCGACTTCATCTGGCTGTAACTCGGTCATTAGTTGTCGAAAAAACGGATTTTCTGAAGTCTAAAACGTAGAGATTTGAATAACGAATCTAATGGCGCTGGATTCATATTTTTCTGAAGTCGTTTGGTATTTTTAAGTGGCCAATTAAGTTCAGTGACTAAAGCTGTGGAAATCCTGAAATTTTGTTAGTTGTTTATCGAGTTGGATTTTATAATCTGTAGGGAGTCGAATCATGAAATTTGTACAGCAACTAGGTATGGAAATTTCCGGGCAACTCCCACTGGAATTTTGTTAATTGGACGATCGGTGATTTTTAAATAAATTCTTCCGTGGACTGCAGTCAGAAAGCGACGAATCTGACTGCAGCCTAGTATATTAATATTTATGGTTAATTGGTAAAGTATTAGGACTTGAAAAGTTTATATAAATTTCTACAGTATAATTGTCACCTGCTGTAAAATAATTGGAATTTTTGGAACGTTGGAACTATTTTATAAAAATCCTAGAAAACAGCCGAATTATGAGTATGTAAGTTGAAACTTGATAACTTGTGAATGTGTGCACCAAAGTGTTGTATGGATTGGATTATGTTCATGATAAATTGTTTTGATTACCATGTTCACATGAGGATACTTGCATGCATGTTTGAGTGTTAGGAATTTTGATTGTGTGCATCACTTTGTGCGTAAATTATGTGTAGAATTTTGTATTGGTGTGTTCACACACTGACTTGAAATCAATTGGTTTGTTAGGACGCAATTAGCGGTCCCATCCTTTACGACTTCTTTGCTACACTAACCGAGCAACTAAAGGTGAGTTCACGGCCCCTAATTTTATCCGGTTTTAAACAACAGGGGGAGAAACATGTATACACTCTTCAAACTCAATCTCTTTACGTTATACGAATTTAACGTCACATAACTATTCGGTAACTAAGTTAATGTTAATGTAACGTTATGGTCACTAAGCAGCTATATCACATAAGTCCTCGACAATCTCTCGGATCGTTAGTATTGGGTTTAAATAGCGGGGAAATTATAAGTAGTACTACTGGGCCCGACAAGCCCCATCCGAGCTAGTCGCGCTAGCCGACCGGGTATGGTCAACGGGTGAATAATTTGGCCTAACTTCGCCATGGTCAGTGATAGGCCTGGCAACACGGAGGCACAACAGTCAGCTTCGATCGCGAACACTTACATGACATAACTTTAGGCTAGCTACCTATATATGTTAACATTGAACTTAATTACGAATCAACTATATTATCCCGGGTTGGGGATAATGGAAACAACAACTATATTATCCCGGGTTAGGGATAATGGAAACAACAACTTTATTATTCCGGGTTTGGAATAATGGAACCAACATCATTATTATTCCGGTTAAGGAATAATGGAACTATCGGTATTATTCCGGGTTGGGAATAATGGAACTAAATCGTTATCCCGGGTTAGGGATAACGGGGGAAACAAACTCATAACCGAATTTATGAAAACCTGTGAACTCACTCATCTTTAATGTTGACACTTGTTTCTTTACATGTTTCTCAGGACGCTAGGAGCTCTAGGTGCACTCGCTTGCATTGGTCAAGACATCTTTTATCGAGTCTCATTTACAAACATTGTTTTGGGTTTTTCTTTGGTTTTGGCGTTTATGTTGGCGCCCGTTCCTTTACTTTACTTTATGCTTCCGCTCAACTTTAAAAACTAATGCTTCCGCTAAACATTGGTAACTAATTAAGACAATATAAAATCTACTACAAATGATTTTTGAAAACGTATTATCAAATCATATAGAGTCGTTCGACGTACTAGTGTTTCAGATTCTGGTTTGTTCACACGCCTCGCGGTAAAACTCCGCAAGTGGAAATTGAGGGTGTGACAGATTGGTATCAGAGCCACTAGCTATAGAGAACCAGGTTTGCATTAGAAGTAGACCTAAACTATAGCTGAATACACGACACTAGACGTAGTTTGGCACCGAACTGTTATATCTTGTTATGCGATGTACCACAACTGTGTTATGTAGATTATGACTTCATAATAAGAAATGAAAACAACTCGTAACTAACTACACAACCTAACAGGCAATGTCATCATCATCATCATCATCATCATCCGACAAACTTACGCCACCAAGAGCGCCAGGAAAGGCACCTATGGTGGAACCCTTACCATCTTATGGCGTGGAGACACGCTCAGCTACGAGGAAAAGGCTCGCTCTGGGGGAGGAGTCGTCATCACGCCCAACCATCGCTGTGCCGGTTGAACCGGTTAACTCGGTAGAAGTAGGGAATGACCTACTTAGAAACATGATACAGAAACAACAAGAACAATTAGAAAGAATGCAGGAAACCATCCTAGCACAGGGATGGATGATCCGACAACTGACAGGTAAAACCGACTCGCTCGAGGAAGAGCAACATACGAGTAAGATAGCTCATAACACCTTAGCCAGAGATCTGCGTGCTGAGCAGATAAGAGCCGACTGGCTCGAAGACAGAGTCCTGGAAAATAGTTGGAGAATTCAGGAGCTAGAGCAAAATCAAGCACCTGCACCAGCACCGGCCCCTCCAGTGCCGGTAGAGGAGGATCCTGAAGAGGATCCAGAGGAGGATCCAGAAGAGGATCCTGAAGAGGATCCAGAAGAGGATCCAGAGGAGGATCCGGAGGAGGACTCAGCTGTAGAAGCCGGGAATGCCGCGCAGGATGATGGCAACGATAGTGATCTGGGGGATGGAGACGTAGACGACTAACACGTCTCGCTTATTTTATTTACTTTCCTTCAGTCTATTTATTTTCCCACATGTGTTTAAACTTGAGACTTTATAGTGAATTCATATGTTTGGTTGGCACTTTGTAAGACGTTGAAACTTCATTTAATCAAGTATTTCTTTTGACTATTTAATATATTTGAGTTGACATAACTTGATAATTATTTAAGTACGAAGTAGGATAACTATATTGGATATATAGACTTATCGGGGTGTGTTTATGTTGTGTTTCGAAGATCTAAATGGCAACTGGACGACGTGGAAACCTTAACATGACGCCCGAAGAACTAGCTGCCATGATTCAAGAGCACGTGAACGCAGCTCTAGCGGGTGTTCAGAACCAACCGGCAGGAGGGGGTTTTAACCCCTACAAGATGTTCCTCGACGCAAAACCAAGCAAATTCTCGGGGACAGAAGGACCCATAGGACTTGTCCGCTGGATCGAAAAATCTGAATCGGTATTTGAGATGTGCAACTGTCTGGAGGCCAACAAGGTCAAGTATGCAGCCTCAACACTGGAGGATGGGGCATTAACTTGGTGGAATGCACAAGTCCAAACGCGTGGACTTATTGCTGCAAATGCAATGGCCTGGGCCGAGTTTAAGGCCCTAATCAAAGAAGAGTACTGTCCGCGAGACAGAGTGCAACAGTTGGAGCAAACTTTATGGAACCACAAGATGGTGGGATCTGAAATCGAAGCATACACAGCAAAACATCATGACTTGGTATTTCTGTGTCCCGATCTGGCCAACACTGTGGATAAACGACTCGAGTTTTACCTTGGGGGTCTGGTCCTGGAGATTCAGGGTATGGTGATGGCTAGCAACCCTGCAACTGAACATCAAGCAATCAGGTTGGCGCACAAACTCACCGATAAGGCGGTGGAACAAAAGAAGTTGCCAGCTCGGGGTACGACTGAAGTTGCCCTTGATAATAAAAGAAAGTTTGAAGACTCGTCTGCTCGACAGTCTTCGTCATCCCAGCCACAACAGGGGAACCAGAAACGGTTCAATCATTACAACAGCCACCGGGGTCACAAAAATCAGCACGCCAACAACAACAACAACCAAAACGCAAGCGGCTATGTAGGTCGAAAGCCGCAGTGCACCCGCTGTAATCTTCATCATCACGGCCCTTGTGCCGGGAATCGCTGCCAACGATGTGGCAAGGTGGGACATGCGGCAAAGGATTGTCGTGGGGAAATCATGTCCCGACAAAACCAAAATCAACCCAAAGGCCCACAACAGGGTGTTAACCGGGGATGCTATCAGTGTGGTAGCACTGCCCACTTTAAAAGAGACTGCCCACAGCTGCGTAACAACAACAACAATGGTGGGAACAACCACAACCACAATAACCACAACAACAACAATAACAACAACAATAATGGAAATGGTGGCACAGGAGGTGCCAAAGGTCGCGCATTTACATTGGGCCGCGGAGAGGCCAGAAACGACTCGAACGTGGTCACCGGTAAGTTTCCCCTTAATGAACATTTTGCTACTGTGCTTTTTGATACGGGTGCGGATAGGAGCTTTATATCTGAGTCTTGTAGGAAGAACCTAAATCTCACGCCTAAACCCTTAGAGACCCCTTATGTCATAGAACTAGCAGATGGTAAATCCGTAGATGTGACCCATATAGTATCGGGCTGTCAACTCAAACTCGCGGGTCACACCTTTACCATTGATCTGATGACAACTACCCTAGGTAGTTTTGACGTGGTAGTCGGAATGGACTGGCTATCCGACGTCCGGGCTGAAGTTCTCTGCTTCGAAAAATCTATCCGTATTCCGCTCTCTAACGACGAAATTTTGACGGTGCAAGGCGAGAAGGCAAGCGCCGTCACCAACATCATCTCTTACATGCAAGCGCAGAAGTATCTTCGGAGAAAGAACTCCTTCGCTTTACTCGCACTGGTTACCGAACAGCCTAAGGACGAGAAACGTATAGAAGACATCCCTGTCGTCCGTGATTTTTCCGATGTATTCCAGAGGAATTACCTGGTCTTCCACCCCATCGACAATTGGAGTTTGAAATCGAATTGGCGAACCATGCAACTCCTATCGCCAAGGCTCCATACCGCCTAGCTCCAGCCGAGCTGCAGGAGCTGTCGACCCAACTTCAGGAGCTGTTAGAAAAGGGATTTATCCGACCAAGCGCTTCGCCATGGGGAGCTCCAGTCCTTTTCGTCAAGAAGAAGGACGGGACCTTCCGCATGTGCATCGACTACAGGGACCTCAACAAGGTTACTGTCAAGAACCGATACCCGTTACCTCGCATCGACGATCTCTTCGACCAACTGCAAGGGTCAAGCTACTACTCCAAGATTGATCTACGGTCCGGTTACCACCAGCTACGCGTCAGGGAGGAGGATATCGCTAAGACGGCATTTCGTACTCGGTATGGCCATTATGAGTTCTTGGTCATGCCCTTCGGTCTCACCAACGCACCCGCGGTGTTCATGGACCTCATGAACCGTGTGTGTAAACCATACCTCGACAAGTTTGTCATTGTATTCATCGATGACATACTCATCTACTCTAAAGGTGAAGAAGAACATGCTGAACATCTACGATTACTGCTAGGATTACTTCAACAGGAGAAGCTATATGCCAAGCTTTCAAAGTGTGATTTCTGGATTCGGGAAGTTCAGTTTCTTGGGCATATCATAAATGAAAAGGGTATCCACGTAGACCCTGCCAAGATTGAAGCCATCAAAAACTGGGAAGCACCCAGGTCACCGACGGAGATCCGCCAATTTTTGGGTTTGGCTGGTTACTACAGACGCTTCATCGAGAGATTTTCAAAGATCGCACAACCGCTTACTACCCTCACCCAGAAAGGCATCAAGTATGCTTGGGGTGACAAACAGGAAGCAGCATTTCAATTGCTAAAATAGAAACTTTGCAGTGAACCCATTCTGTCCTTGCCGGAAGGGACAGATGACTTTGTAGTATATTGTGATGCTTCCATTCAGGGGTTGGGATGCGTACTCATGCAACGCGATAAGGTCATCGCGTATGCGTCGCGACAATTGAAGGTTCACGAGAAAAACTACACGACGCATGACCTGGAATTGGGAGCAGTAGTGTTTGCACTTAAGATTTGGAGACACTACCTCTATGGAACGAAGTGCACAATCTTCACAGACCACAAGAGCCTTCAACACATCTTTGATCAGAAGGAGTTGAACATGCGACAGCGTCACTGGGTCGAACTCTTAAACGATTATGAGTGTGCCATTCGGTATCACCCGGGTAAAGCTAACGTGGTAGCTGATGCCCTCAGTAGGAAGGAACACTTGAAACCTCGTCGTGTACGAGCGTTACAACTCACTATTCATTCGGGGCTACCCGAACAAATACGCGACGCCCAGTTAGAAGCAGTTAAGGAGGAAAACATCAAGGCCGAATCGGTGGGAAAAATGGAACGCGATTGGGAAGTAAAACCCAATGGAGCCCGGTATTTCATGAATCGCATATGGGTACCTCTCTACGGAAACCTCAGAGAGCTAGTCATGGACGAAGCTCACAAATCCCGATACTCTGTCCATCCTGGTTCGGATAAGATGTATCAAGACCTTAAAGCTGCGTATTGGTGGCCCAACATGAAAGCTGATATAGCCACCTACGTGAGTAAGTGTTTGACTTGTGCAAAGGTCAAGGTAGAGTATCAAAAGCCATCGGGGCTACTTCAACAACCTGAGATCCCAGTATGGAAATGGGATCAGATCTCGATGGACTTCATCACTAAACTCCCGCGAACTTTGGGTGGTTGCGATACCATCTGGGTGATTGTGGATCGTTTAACTAAGTCCGCACACTTCCTAGCTATTAAAGAAACAGATAAGATGGAGAAGTTGACTCGCATCTACATTAAGGAAGTAGTTTCTCGGCACGGAGTGCCAACGTCCATCATCTCAGACAGAGATGCTCGCTTCACATCCAACTTTTGGCAGTCACTTCAGAAAGCGTTGGGAACACGCTTAGATATGAGCACAGCCTATCACCCTCAGACTGATGGTCAAAGCGAAAGGACCATACAGACCTTGGAAGACATGCTTAGGGCATGCGTAGTAGACTTTGGAAATAGTTGGGAAATCCACCTGCCTTTAGTGGAATTCTCATATAACAACAGTTACTATACGAGTATTTCGGCAGCACCGTTTGAGGCATTATACGGTTGTAAATGTAGATCACCGGTCTGTTGGGCAGAAGTCGGTGACAGTCAACTCACAGGCCCTGAGTTAATACTTGAGGCTACTGAAAAGATTGTACAAATCAGAAACCGCATGGTGGCGGCACGAGATCGACAGAAAAGCTACGCTGATCAACGACGCAAACCCCTCGAATTTCAAGTAGGCGACCGCGTCCTACTAAAGGTGTCACCCTGGAAGGGTGTAATCCGCTTTGGAAAACGGGGCAAACTAAACCCACGGTACGTAGGCCCGTTTATAATCTTGAAACGTATTGGACCCGTAGCTTATCAATTAGACCTTCCTGCCGAACTCAGTGAAGTTCACAACGTGTTTCACGTGTCAAATCTGAAGAAGTGTCTATCAGATGAAACTCTAGTTATTCCATTGGATGAGATTCAAGTGGATGAACAACTGCACTTTGTGGAACAGCCTATCGAGATCATGGATCGTGAGATCAAGACTCGAAGGCACAGCAAGATTCCGATAGTTAAGGTTCGTTGGGACTCTAAGCGTGGACCGGAGTTCACGTGGGAAAGAGAGGACCAAATGAAAAGCAAATACCCACACCTCTTTGCAGCTGAGCAGCAAACTAACGATACCAACAACTAAATTTTCGGGACGAAAATTCTTTCAACATGGGGATGATGTGACAACCTGCAAATTTCTCATACTTTCGCGTACCATTGTTAACTAAATCCTTGTGCATGGCACTTGGGAATCTTTGTGCATGGCACTTGGGAACTTCTTGTAACTTCGCATACCATCGTTAACGAACTAACTCTTTGTGCGTGGCACTCTAAACATGTACGCTGCATTATAAACCGCGTTTACTCAATTTTCGGGACGAAAATTCTTTCAACATGGGGATAATGTGACATCCCGGTTTTTCGGATAACTTAAACGCAATACTTGTCGAATAAATTATGTGCTACGTATTAAACGTTTATAAGTTGGTGCGTCATTATGTGATATACGAGTTCGTGTTTTATGTTAGTTATAATGTATAGACGTAGTAGATAAACAAATGAATCGAGCCGAACCGCGACACGAGCCGGCCTCTTTTCTTGCGACTCAAGGAACTAAACGTGGGAATCAAGTTTTAAACCCAAACCTTAAACTCAAACTATCCGGTCGCGAGCAAACAACCCAAACCGACCCACCCAAGTCCCTTCGGCAAAGAATGTTGAATAAAGTAATAATTTAAAATCAGTTAGTAATTGAGGAAAACTTAGTAAAAGAAGCAAAAATTGAATTTTATGAAAATGAGAGAAAAGATCTACACAAAATATTCATGACAAAGAAATAAATGTAAAAGGTTTTCAACATGCAAAAGAGTTCATAAACTTTATTGAAACAACACCTAAAAACAAAGGTGAAGGACTGGGATATCTGAAGATAAACATCAGAAATCCCACCATCTTTGTGAAAGCATCAGATCAGAATTCTGATAAAATAACATCAGAATCTGATGCTGAGTCATGCAAATCAATGAGTTCTGACAGTTTTTCCTCAAAATCAAAACACAACTCAAAAGGAAAAAGGCATGAATCGAAACAAATATTTATTGAGAATTCCAAGAGAATTCATCCAAAATTCCAAAAAATCTGCTAATCTTCTATCACAATCAATCTTGTCAAAAAAATTCTAACAAGATGGATTGCATGTGTGTTGAAATACTGAATCTAATTCAACAACATCTCTCAAAGGACAGACAAATCTGTTAATGGCTCAACATTTAACGAAAATTCTAGTGAAAATTACTCATCCGAAGAAGAGAACTTAGGAAAAATTTCATCAGAAAAGTACCCACGCAAGTTTGGGTACCAAAAATTTTCTAACTTTACCATTTCAGAGCCATCATGTGCAGCAGATCTGGTACTGCGATTCTGGAAGCTCCAAGCACATGACTGGAGACAGGAGCTTGCTGAGTAACTTTGTACCAAAACCGGGTAAATTAGTAAATTTTAGAAATGGGGTAAAGGGGAGAACATTGGGCTATGGTTGCATCAAGTATGGATCTTTGACCATTGAAAAAGTAGCTTATGTAGAAGGTCTAAAATACAACCTATTAAGTTGTGGTCAATTTTATGACAAAGGATTTTAGGTAACCTTTTACTATAAAAATGCTTACTTTGGCTTAGATGATAACAAAATTTATTTAAGTAGAAAAAGAATAAGAAAATCCATCTATTACTTTGATTTCAAAGAAGAAATTGACCATCCTCAGTTATGTTTATTTTCAAGAGAAACAAAGGAAATAGCTGGTTGTGGCACAAAAGATTGGCCCACATAAATTTCAAAAATCTAAACCAATTAGCAAGTACAAATTTGGAAAAAGGACTACATTTCAACTCATCTAAAAAGGACAAAATATGTGAAGGATGTGAGTTAGGAAAATAAAAAATAGGCTCACATAAAACAATTTCTGAATCTTCATTAACTCGAAATTTAGAACTTTTGCATATGGACCTTTGTGGACATGTGAGCACTACAAATTTTTCTGGTAAGAGATATATTTTGGTCATTCTAGATGACTATTTCAGGTACACTTGGGTTGAATTTATTAGAAAGAATAGTGAAACACCAGATCTGATCATGATTTTTATCAGAAAAATTGAAAAAAATGTTGAAAATGCTTGTCAGGAGGATCAGATCTGAAAATGGAACAAAATTTAAAAATAAAAAACTTGAGACCTTTCTGATAAGCAAAGGAATCTCTCATGACTTTTCTGCTCCAAGAGTTCCACAACAAATGGAGTTGTAGAAAGAAGAAATAAGTCCTTAGTTGAAGTTGCAAGAACCATGCTTGCATATGGCAAACTGCCCACCTACTTTTGGGCAGAAGCAATTTCCAATGCTTGTTTTACACAAAACAAATCCATCAAAAATAAAAGACATCAGAAAACACCTTATAACATCATCAATGGAAGCGTGCCAAACATAAAATTTTACACACCTTTGTTTGTAGATGCTTTGTGTTTAATGATTTGAAAGTCTTGAAAAATTTGACAGAAAAGCTAAAAAGGGAATTTTTCTAGGTTACTCATTGTCCTCAAAAGCTTATAGAGTGTTTATTCTAAATACAAGGACAATAAGGGAAAGTTTATTTGTTTCATTTGATTATTCATCAGAAACTGAAGTTTCTGGTGAAATTTTTAAGGAAATAAACTCTTCGAACCTACAGAAAAATTCTGAACATCTTCTCCAACAGATGAGCTTCTTGAATTTGACAATACAAATAAAATGTCTTCCAAAACTCAGTCAAATACTAACCCTGCAGGAAATCTGGAGCACATATCTGAAAATGTACAAGATGATTAGAATTTTGGAAATTCATTAGAAAACACTTTTGAATATCAGAATTCAGATCCTCTAAATACATCAGAGGCAACTGATCAGGGGGAAGCTTCAGAACCATCAGAACAGGCAACTTCGTACAACAATATCAGATGGATCAAAGGATACTCTCAATCAAACATAATAGGGAATCCAGAAGAAGGTGTAAAAGTAAGATCAGCTACAGCACATGAATGTCTATAAGCTGGTTTTCTAAGCATGATAGTTACCAGAACTGTGAAGGAAACATTCAACGACTTAGATTGGGTACAAGTAATGCAAGAATAGCTTGACCAATTATAAAAGAGTCAAGTATGGAGTCTGGTACCTAGACCAACTGACAAATATGTCATTGGATCAAAATAGGTATTCAGAAACAAATATGATGAACACGGTATCATAACAATGGACAAGGCAAGACTTGTGGTAAAGAGCTATGGTCAACAAGAAGGCATAGATTATGACGAAACCTTTGCATCGGTTGCTAGATTATACGCAATAAGAATATTCATTGCTTATGCTGCATCAAAAGACTTCAAAGATTATCAGATGGATGTAAAATCAGCATTCTTAAATGGTAAGATTGAAGAAGAAGTATATGGGCAACAACCAGAAGGCTTTGTTGATTCCAAATTTCCAAAACATGTTTACAAATTAAACAAAGCCTTGTATGGGTTGAAGCAAGCTCCAAGAGTATGGTATGAACTCTTTCAAACTTCTTAATCAATTCTGGCTTCACAAAAGGTACCATTGATACAACTCTGTTTCTTAAAATTCATAAGGGACACACTTTGTTGGTTCAAATATATGTTAATGACATAATCTTTGGTTCAACAAATCATAAATTTTGCAAAAAGCTTAAAAAATTAATGACCAGCCATTTTGAGATAAGCATGATGGGTGAATTAACATTTTTCTTAGGTTTACAAGTAAAACAAAGAAGTGATGACATATTTTTAAGTCAATCAAAATATGTCAGAACAATTTTAAGAACATATTCACTTGAAAATTGCTCAACCTCAAAACTCCAAACTTGATTCTGGTCCAGATGGAAAAAGTGTGATATTAAAACTTACAGAGGAATGATAGGTTCATTGTTATATTTAACAGCCAGTTGACCAGATATAGTGTTTTCAACTTGTGTTCTAGCAAGATACCAATGAAATCCTAAAGAGTCTCACCTCAAAGCTGTAAAAAGAGTTATTTAAATATCCAAAAGGAACATCAGATCTTGGTTTGTGGTATCCTAAAGATATAACCTTAGAACTAATAACATACACAGATGTAGATCATGCAGGATGCAAAGTTGACAGAACATCTGGTGCCTGTCAAATGCTGGGAGATAAATTGGTTTGTTGGGCAAGGAAGAAACAAAACTGTGTATCCACATCAACATCTGAATCAGAATATGTGGCAGCAGCAAGCTATTGCTCTCAAGTGCTATGGATGCAAACTCAGCTAAGAGACTATGGAGTAAATTTGACAAAAATTCCCATTCTATGTGATTCAAAGAGTGCAATTGCATAACAGAAAACCTAGTGCATCACTCAAGAACAAAATACATTGATGTCAGATAACACTTCATAAAAGATCACATGGAGAAAGGAAACATTGAAATGTATTTTGTTCTAATAGAAAGACAAATTGCTGACATTTTCACAAAACCTCTTGATGAAAAGAGACATATTTTTTTGTTAGTAAGCTAGGCATGGTTAACATGAGAAATGAGGAAACTTCATAAAAAATTTTGTCACAAAAATAAGAAAATTCTGATTCATCAGAAGTGGATCAGATTTTTGTCAAAAATTCTAATACTTCATCAGAAAATGCATAAATCCATCAGAAATTCTGGTGATTTATCATATTTGACCAAGTCAATAGAAAATCTGATGTAACACATTATTTTCTTTTCTTAGGAGTATTAACAATACTTTAATGTTAACACAAAATTGTCTTAATGGTTGAAAATAAAAGTCATAGTCGCATTTGACCATAGTGATTTTTGAGGTTTGAACATAGTTCACCACCTCTGGATAGAAGGGATAATCTTCTTTAACTATCATGATAAAAGGGCTATTCACCTTAACTATCGTTCATATTTGCCAATAATATGGACATTGCCAACTGGCTACTCAAAACCATTAAGAGGATCTTTTGGAATTTTATAGCGGATCAAAAATTCGAATTAAAATCGAGACGATCGCTGGAAAAGGATGTAACTAATACATACATACATACATACATACATACATACATATATATAATTCCAAATTTTCATTAATATATAGAAAATAATAAAATTTGCCTTAAACAGGACTTAGAGATAATTTAACTAATTGTCCACGCAAGGACTAAAAGGAAATATTTGTCCATGCAGGGACTAAAGAAACGTACTTGTCCATGCATGGACTTTTGGAAATTTAAATACAAATAAAAGAAGTTTTCAACTCACCATTCTTTCACCCTAACTAATTTGGAGAGCTTCTTGAAGAACTTATTGGTCTTCTTCTCTGTCTTTTCATCCTGACGCTAAATTTGTTTCTTTAGTTCCAAGACTTGATTTATAGCATCAAGTTGCGGCGGTGGTTGGGGTTGTGGAGCAACAGGATACGGGTACCAATAACTTGGATATCCTGTAGTTGGGTAAGCAGGTGGGAAGGAGATAGGTACATTGCATTATGCACGACCGCTTGTAGATAAGGTCGTACGATGGCGCCTGATAATTTAAGTCCATCGGCGTAGACGGGTTTAAGGGATTATATCCAGACATATCTGGTTACGTAGGAATTGGGTTATCAAAACCCGATGGTGGTGGTTGAACAAAGGTTGTGGTGTCGGGTCAACCATATGGGCAGTATTCAAGGGTCCATCCATTTGTGGGTCCTCGAGAATAGTAGGGTAGGTTTGGGGCAATGGTGGTAACGAGCCTGACCATTGTCCTGCACACACTGACATGCGTGTTCCACGCTTTCTCCTTGGCGGTTCTGGGGGTGGTTGAGGTTATTCTATGGTTCCATCTGCACATCATCTAGTGGAGATGGCGGTTTAGGTATTGGAGAATGGTATGAAGGAGTATTGGTAAAAGTGAATTGGTTCCAATATTGGTCCCATTCATTAGGACCTTGATACGGTGATCCCGCATATGATGTGGAACCACTAGAGATTTCAATCGGGTGCATGTGGGATCCAGATGGTGGCATTTTTGGATCAGAGTCCTCATCCATTGCGTTGGGTTGGTCCATTTGGTTTTGATTGGGTTGGTCCACCTGGTTTTGATCGGCGGGAGGTGTGTTAAGATAATGATTTAGGTCAAATGACCCATGAAATGAGTGTGAATGAGAATGATGGGAATGGGAGTGGTGAGATTGGTGAGAGTGGTGTGACCTTTTAAAATGCATCATTTCGTATCATTTCGTATTATGAGCAGTGACACTATAAAGAATAAAAAGAAGATACAAAGTTTAGTTACTAATATTATACAAAGATGAAAAATCTTACAAATAAGACGACAAATGTGAGGTACAAAGAATATTTAGAGATTTATAGATTGCTTATATGTTTATTACTTATATATTGTAATCACCAATGACGTTGGTGATCAATGAGCAGAAGTAAAAGCATTTTTTTTTTGGTAAAAAGTAAAAGCATTTATGTACACTTAAATTTGAAGGTCTTATGTTCAAAACTTCAAATCTCATATACAACAGAAATAAAGAACAAAAAAACTTTTATATTGTAATTAACATTTTCCATATTTAATGCATTATTTCGTATTATGTTAAAATTAATTATACTATACATAAAATAAAGTAAAATATATTATATAAAACGACCTTTGATTTTTTTTTGTATTCATTTGTTAATGAGAAGCCACTTCATGTTAAAGGGTGAGGGTGATTTATAAAAAGTATTATCTTTATACCCTCCGTGTAACACACGAGATCTTAAACTAATAACTGATTAAAAAAAGCAAAATACCAAGATGCGTTTTTGAAAGACTAGAACCCTTATTTAGTTATTTTATAAGTTATACATTTAAAACTTTACTGTTAAATGTTATAACAAGTTTATAGATTAAAAATTCCAATTTTTGATTGATAAGTGAGCTGAGAAATATATGCTTAACTTAACTAATTTAATACTTTTATAAACTTACTTTTATTTAATCCATGTCACTTAAATAAATCAAATAATTAATTTGGATTAAATCTGAAATTCTAATTATTTGGAATTCATTTCATACAATTATTTTTGAGTAAATTACAAGTTTTGTTTTTTATCTATATACCAAATTGCAGGTGTTGTCCTTTGGCGCAAAACTTGACAAATTATGTACTTAATGTTTGAAAATCATGCACGTTATGTCCTTTAGCTATAATTCAGTTAATTTTTTTTAGTTAAATCTGATCACCCAAGAGTATTTTAGTCTTTTTATCCATTTATTTATTATTATTTTAAAAACTAAAACAAAATACTTTTAATTATATATCTCTTTCTTTACCACTCTCTCTACAACTCTCTCTCTCTCTACCACTATCCACCACTGCCTCAACCACCATCTACCACAATAGTTAGATAATTTTGAAAACCCTCAAAGAGAAACATATGTATGTATGAAAAAGCAACATTCTGATTAGAACACAAATGAACAAGGGAATAAAGGGTTTTTTAAAAGATTTGTATACGGCAAATTCAAAAACAAAATTTGAAAACCCTCATAAATAAATCTGAAACTTGAATGAATCAAGAACAAAGGGTTTTAAAAAAGATTTGTTTACAACAAAATCTAATCACGAGTTGAGATGTAAGAAGACGTAATCAGAAGACATAGCAAATTCAATCAAATACATGGAAGAATAAACAAAACCCGTTCAGAGATATGATGTGAGGGAATTATAGGGGAGACGGCGGCTGTTTGTAAGGCGACGGATGTGGTAGTGGAGAGAATTAGCTAGAGTGAGAGAGATAGAGACAGAGACAGAGAGGTAAGAGAAAGGATTTTTTAGCCGGATTTGCAGGAGGGAGAGACAGAGCAGAAGGGGGGGGGGGGGGTTAAGAGAAATTGTTTCTTTAAGATAATTTTTTAGATAATAGGGGTAAAAAGACAATTATACCCTCATGTGCCTTGCACCTGACTAGATTTAACCAAAAAAATTAACTGGGTTAGGGCCAAAGGACCTAATGTGCAAGATTTTTAAACATTAAGTACAGAACTCGTCAAGTTTTGCGCTAAAGGACAGCGCCTGCAATTTGGTATATAGATAAAGACAAAACTTTTAACTTACTCATTATTTTTCCATAACCTATTTCTAAGGAAATTTATTAGTTGCAATTTAAACGTTTTCAAACACGTCTAATTTTTCTCAAGAAAAGTGTATTTAAATCTCGACGTGTCTAGTTTTGTAATTTCTTGATGATAAATTTAATCATGGACATTAGGTATTCCTAAATCAAGAACCCGAATCACTTGTCTCTTTGCTTCGTTCCTTTTAATTTAGAATACTCGTTATATCCATTTTAGGGTGTTTTGGTTATTTGATTACCTCGTATACTCGTGCGGAAATTCTCGTGGATTGTTTTCTTCGCAACCCTTGAGTAATCTCTTCCTTTTTCCTCTTTTTAATTTTACAAATTTTTGGGGTGAATCATGTTATATTTTTTTATTTACTTAACATGCTATTATCAAGTGTTATTTATGTGAACGTCTTATATGTATTCTATTATTCCATATGCTATCTGATCTCAAGTCTGTTGCATGCTATTGTGTCTAGTGGATCCACGGCTGACTGGGTTCCCCACGACCATGGGTTGTTGCCTAGTATCGCCAACAGTGTTAGACTCGCTATTCGGGGCTTGAGACTAATGCATGCTATTGTCATGAGTCTTATATTTAGTTGTTTTGTGTGGTTAATTGATAGGGCCTTTGTTTGGTATATTTGGGTATATGGATATGTTGACTATGTTGTTGAAATGAGACTATTTCCATACTAACCTTGAGGTGCATGTTTAAAAATATTTTTTTAAATAAATATAAATCTGTTTTCCATAAAATGAGGAAATTGCTTACCAACATATTTGTTGATCTAAAAATATATTTTTCTAACGTGTTGCAGGTTTTCAAGGTTGATAAAACAAGTGATGAGGATACGTAGCATGAGCCTTAGAAAATTAAATTGAAATCTTATGATATGTTTGTTTTTTTAACAATGTATGGACAATTTTGATTATTATATGTTATGTGACAATTTAAATGGACATACTTTAAATATCATAACAATGATTAGTTGTTAGGAGCTATGGGCAATCAGTCTCCCCGTACCAATTCGTTTTGGGTTGGGGTGTGACAATCGAAGCTTAATTGGCTTATGAGAGATGTTGGAACAGTTAAGTTGGAAGATCGGGAAGATAAATGGGCATGGATTGGAGCTGGTTCGGAAGATTACTCGGCCGGTGCTGTGAGAAGAGCCTTGAACAAAGGTGGGAATCACAGCGTGAAGAAACCCTAGATCAACTAGACCGGAATCAAAGTAGATCTATGAAATGGGCTCTGCATAAAAGGGTTAACCCTCCGTTTGGGTTCACGATGGATGATGAATAGAACAATATTCCGGCTGATCCTGCAAAAACAGAACACCGTTAGCTCGCCATGGGGAGAAGGGGGGTTCTCTCCGTGACCACCCTCCGGCGTGAGGATAAGTACAGGTAGTCGGAAGTAAGTATTGTAAGTGAGAGAGTAGTTGAGAGTGAATACCTTTCCTTGAACTCCAACTTACTTATTTATAGCCGGTTTTTGGCGCCAAAAAGAGAGATTGTTAACTTTAACGGAATCTTTTGTTATTCCGTTAACGTTTGTTGGCAATCCGTTAGTGCACACGGATCGTAAGCTCATCAGCGGTTAGGGAGGTGCCACGTGTCAACATGAGATCACTACATCTTATAAATATGAGCATGCCATCACCGTGATCTTCCTCAGCCATCCAGATGCTGCCATGTGGTGATTGGTTATAACCGAAAAGATGCTTGCAAGATTGGGTGTTACTGGCTTCTAGAAAGGTTTCACAACTGTTACCCATCTATTATTCGCCACGTGTACATTCTGTTACAACAGAAAAGATTCCCTTTGCTTTTGCACCAAGTCAAGGATTTTGCTAAGGGGAAGTTTCTCAGGATTTACTGTTTCCTTGTGCGAGAAGCGCAAGTTACTTAATTGATCTTCCTTCTTCTCCTTGCTGCTTAGCGCAACGTTTGGTGGATGCTTGCTTTGATATAAATATCTGCGCAAGGTTTGTGCATGGAGCATTATCAAACAAGAATTTCAAGGTTAATCTTGAACCTTGCGCGAGCCCGCGCAAGGTAGTTAAATGAAGCATTTATCCAAAGAGAGTGTTCAAGGTTAACTTTGAACCTTGCGCGAGCCCGCGCAAGGTAGTTAAATGAAGCATTTATCCAAAGAGGGTGTTCAAGGTTATCTTTGAACCTTGTGCGAGCCCCGCAAGGTAGTTAAATGACGCTTTCCTCTCTTGGATATTTGGCGCAGAGTTCTAATAAATCTTATTTTGGCAAAGAAGTTTGCGCAAGTTTTCTTAGAAGTTATTAATGGGTATGGTTTCCTTGATTGACACAAGGTTTTTGGGACCATAACCCTTCAAGTCCCCCTAGTCCAGTGTTGCTCCTATGTAAGAATAAAAAGTAGGTGGAGCACTAGACTTAAGATAAATGTGCTGCGCTAGGTAAGGACTAGCTTTTTGTTGCTTTATGCATCATGATGACGTGTCGTAAGTGAATTTTGAAAAAGTATTTGAATTTCAAATATACTTAGACACGTGTCACTTATCTGGATGGTGTAGTTGGTGACGACGCACGTTCTTGAGACGTGGTGGTTGTAACATCCGTCGAAAAACGGGTTTTCAAAACCCGCTTCGCTTATTAACCGAACAATCAGTTTTAAACTTTTGTTGTTTATTTATGACTTATTTTAATTTTAAACGATACATAATTAATAAAAAATTAGAAGTTATAAATTATAATTGTTAAAAAGTAAAAATAAATTAATAAAAAGAAAAACCGGCTGCCGGGAGTCGAACCCGGGTCAGCCGGGAATCCACAAAGCCTTAACTCTCACTCACCAAACCACTCCGCCACTTGTGTTCTTTAGGAATATATCAAATCATTATCAATACCAAACTCGAATTCAAATCGGTCAACCGACGTGCCCAATTCGCAGTCGTTGGAAATCCCGACGATTTCGCGATAATTGACGGTTTCTTCTGATTTAACCGAAGAATTAACCTCAACGTCGGTTATAACCGATGTCTGAACCCGCACATCAGTCGTAACCGCGGAGAACGGCTGACCATGAATCAAGACTGAAATCAGACCCCATGCGTCTCGATTCTTCCCTATAAATTCACCCACAAATCTCGGGTAGCCTTTTCGCTCAAATCACACCTTTTCTCGACGAAATTTCACTCGCCGGAAAATATCCTGCCATCACCGGATTTTCGCCGGAAAACCGAGACTCACATCCACACGGTAAATACTCTCGACTCTTTCTATTTCAATCCGTTGTTAGACTGTTACTAACACAAATCCACCATCCAGAATCAATTCCAGACGACGTTGTCGGAATTTCTGCCTTTCGCCGGAAAACTTCTGAAACTTCCAGAATCACGCTGAGAGCCGGTATGATCATTCAAACTTCTGTTAATCCTTGTTTAAGTACCTCAATTTCATAACTAATCGAACAAAACTGTTAATTAATTCTAACAGCCGAAGTTCACAAACAGTGTCGACGGACCTTTGCTGGAGTCTGTGAAAGACACGGATCGGTACCTCCTATCCCCAAACTCTCTCCGTTCATTACCTTTCAATTACTTATAATGTTTGATAATCGAATTAGACATAAATCAGTCAAATTATCATTGTCTATGTTCTTGAGCAAAGAAGACGAAGTCCGGTTATGTTATAAGATTAATTAAAATCAGTTTTATGAACGGGTTAGACACACAGTCCAGCGGTGGACTGTGTGCAAACAAATACATATACGTCGCGAGTTCGATTCCTGTCCCAACCTTACTCTCTTGAAATAAAAAAGCTCGCGGGTTAACTCACAAAATCATGTTAAGTATAATAAAAACCGGATTATTAACCAGGTTAGACACACAGTCCAGCGGTGGACTGTGTGCACGTTAACCCACAGGTCACGGGTTCGAGACCTGTTGTCAGCACTCGGTTCGATACATTTAAAATCCTTTTTAAAAATAAATAATTTCTGGATAAATCTAAATAGTATATAAGTATAATTAAAAACAGAATTATTTCGGGTTAGACACGTAGCTCAGTTGGTAGAGCTGCGTGCACGCGTACGGGAGGTCACGGGTTCGAGTCTCACCCAGCGCACATATATAAGCGACCGGACCGGTTCAACGGTCAACGGTCAAAAGTCAACATTTTTTTATTATTTTTATTTATTTATTTAATTTAAAAATCAATTAAAAATACTTAAAAATAACGTTTTTAAAGTTAGAAAATAGCCTTAAACTCACAAAAATATAAAAATCCTATTAAAATAGTTAATAAAATCCACATACTTACCGTACCTTTTCGTTATTAATTAGGTTAGTTATCCCTCGTCGATCAATCCTCTAAACTCGTGCGCATTCAACATCTTCAAGCAAACGCACCCAATGTGAGTGAATCTCTACCAATTCCCCGTTTTAATCACATTTTGGGGTGTATCATGTGTCGCTATTTATTTATTATAATTAAACACTTGTGCATCCATCATGTTCATGATCAAATGTGTTGCCAATATATATCTATTGTTTTGTGTGGTTGATTTTTAAATTAAAGTTATCATTTTCAGTACATACATTTCATAGGCCGCCGCTCCCCATTACCTATGAGCGTGAGCTGTTCCCCATTACCTATGAGTGTGAACCAGGCGTTGCCAACATAAGATCGGCTCCGTTTGATTGAGCCTTGATCTCACATACATTAGCATAGGCCGTCCGTTCCCCATTACCTATGAGCGTGAACGGGACGTTACCAACATATACATTGTCATTCTTATTATATACTTAAGCAAGGTGGTTTGTGATCGTTATGTTTACATACATTTGTTCATATATGATTATTGCACAATTTTCCTATATTAATTACAATAATGAATCAATAACAAATGTTTTTAACAAGGTTCACTCGCCAACTTTTGTTGACCCAAAATTTCCCATTTTTACACATGATACAGGTGATCAAGTTGAAGCAAGAAACATATAGGGCGGCCTAGAAGAATAAACCAGTTTAGATTTTGGATTGTTTTAGTTAATTTTTCCTTTCCTTGTATTGTATGAATTTGACTTGGAACTTTGAGATGTAATTTGAATTTAATAAATATGAAACATATTAGTAAACATCATGAGCTTTGGTGATAACCCAATTATGCCCCGACTCTTATTCCGCTGCGGGTCGGGGTGTGACAGATTGGTATCAGAGCCATGACTATAGGGATACATGATAGGTTATTAGACCCTTAGAGCCTATACTATAGTTGCTTAGAATTTTTAAATTTTTGTGTGTTACATGCAAAATTCATGATGTTTATATGCTTTATGTTTATTGTTACATTCAATGTTATGCAAGCATGTTCATAAGTACATATTATTATACAATGCCTATCATGAATCATATTCTCATAACATATCATATCCATGGGAGCACACACCTCACAATTTATACGATTTTACAACGATTTTTATGTTTTCAAATCACATCAAAGTGAGTTCTCATGACGGGTATGTAGTAACTGGAAGGGTACGAGTACCGTAGTCGAAACGTCCTGTCTAGGCTTGGCATTCGTATAAATCCAAAATAAAGGACCAGTTTGCCTACCTGGGGACTAACGATGAGAGTACGAAGGACCTATTAGGCCAAAGCATGCTATACCAAACGTCGTGTGAACTAACCCCACTTTGAGTTGTCATTGTGTCTATACCTGGACACCCTCCGATCATACATCTCGCAAACATATTTCGTGGTTTTCATTCGGGTGATGCGAGTGTTAAACCGCCAATACCAATGTGAATCCTACTAAGCCAATAGTCATGGGGGCCCACATGACTATACCGGCGATGGTATGGGGGACATTGGAGGCCCAAACATGAGCAAACCCAAGACATCCTATGGATGTAGTTGCATTATTGATGATTAAGTTATTTTATTACTTTTAACGACACATGACATCTAAACCCTTCTTAAACTCACAATCTTCCTATGTATGTTCCTGTAGATGTCGGCTAGGCAGCTAAGTGGAGGACGAAAGTCAGGAAGGTCAAACGAACGCTTGGCCACTCAAATTGCAAAACAAATGGCCGCGATGCTTCCTGATATTGTAATTCAAGTCCAGCAAGCTCTCACTGCGAATCCTGTCAACCCACCCAATCAAGAGGATCAAAACATCGACAACCCTCCCTCCAAGAAGTACTCCTACAAACACTTCAAGTCTTGTGATCCCCCAAAGTATGAAGGGACCGAAGGTGTCACCGCCCTCCTCCACTGGTTTGAGGAAATGGAAAACACCTTCCTAAATTGCGATTGTCCCGAGGATCGCAAGGTACGTTACGCAACCGGGAGACTATTTGGGGTATCCCTGACCTGGTGGAACACCGAGAAGGGTAAAAGAGGAGTTGAAGACGCGATGGCCTTAACCTGGGAAGAGTTAAGGGAAATGATGACAAAACGCTTATGCCCAAGAAGCGAACTCAAGAAGTTGGAAGACGAACTCCACTCGCTGAAGCAAAAGGAAGGGGACCATACTTCCTACAACAAAAGATTTCTTGAGCTGAACCAGATGATTCCTAACTTGTTCACCCCAGTATACCGCTTGGTTGAACACTATATTCGAGGCCTCCCCTCGAAGATTCAAGACTCAGTCCTCAGCACTTCGCCTGCAACTCTCGAAGCTGCTATGGAATTAGCCACTGAACTTACCGAGAACCGCATCAGAAACGGTAAATTCAAGGAAGAAAAAAGAAAGCCCCCGTCGAGAGCCAAATCTCAAACCATTCCACCTCCTCCTCAAAGTTTTCTAACAAAAGGAAACGAAATACCAGAAACTTTGCTGTCACCCAAACCAATTTCCCTATCTCTGCTGCACCCATCACTCAAGTTGCCCCTTCACCCGCACCATACAAAAGGCAATACTCTGGCCCTTACCCAAAATGCACCCGTTGTCAATACCATCACTCCCCCGAACACCCCTATCAATATTGCACCGGCTGTGGCCGTGCAGGTCACACCATCCAAACCTGCCGCTCACTACATCGAATGAACCGCAACCAACCCACAACTCAAACCCACCATCAAATAGTGGGTCAAGCCCAACAACCCCTACTACCACCACCTACACAACATATGGCCCAAACCTACTACCAACCCAACTACCCCATGATGCAACCCATGCGGGCTTGCTACAATTGTGGAGACCCAAACCACTTTAGAAACACTTGTCCACGCTTGGTGAACATCATACATGCTCAAGCTCAAGCAAATCCGGTGAACCAAGCTAACTAAGCTCCTCCACCTGCTAGAGGAAGAGCATTTAACATCAACGCCAACCAAGCTAGGGCCGACAACAACGTGGTTAACGGTACGTTTCTCATCAATGGTAGTTATGCATCCGTGTTATTTGATACTGGCGCGGATAAGAGTTTTGTGTCCTTAGAATTCGAACCCATCCTCAACCAAACTCGTGATAAACTTATGGGATCCATAACGGTAGAAGTTGCTGACGGAAAACCGGTCTCATTAAACTCCATTATCCGAAACTGTACTCTTACTCTAAACGATCACGATTTTCCTGTTGATCACATTCCTATGAAGTTGGGAAGTTTTGACATTATAATCGGCATGGACTGGCTCAGCCAACATCATGCTGAAGTGGTATGCCGTGAAAAGTTCATTCGCATTCCTCTTGCAGACGGTCAAAACCTACGAATCTTTGGAGAAACCCCTTCGAAAGGACTCAAACTGATGTCCTCTCTTCAAGCCCGAAAATATCTCCGCAAGAATTATGTAGCATTTCTAACCCACGTTGTCAAGAAGGGAAATAAGGAGAAGAAACTCGAAGACATACCTGTAGTGAAAGAATTCCCGCAAGTCTTCCCCGACGACATCTCAGGACTTCCTCCCAAGAGAGAAGTCGAATTCCGCATTGATCTTATACCGGGCGCTACGCCTGTCGCAAAATCTCCTTATAGGTTAGCCCCATCCGAAATGCAAGAGCTAGCCAGTCAATTACAAGAATTGACTGACAAAGGATTCATACGTCCTACCTCATCGCCTTGGGGTGCACCTGTTCTGTTTGTGAAGAAGAAAGATGGAACGTTTCGCATGTGTATCGATTACAGAGAACTCAACAAATTAACGATCAAGAACCGCTATCCATTACCTCGTATCGATGATCTTCTAGACCAACTCCAGGGTGCCACTTGTTTTTCAAAGATCGACCTTCGTTCTGGCTATCATCAGCTCAGAGTACATGAAGAAGACGTCCCAAAGACCGCCTTCCGAACTCGCTATGGACACTATGAATTCATGGTCATGCCATTTGGTCTAACCAACGCTCCAGCGGTTTTCATGGATCTAATGAGCAGAGTTTGCAAACCCTATCTCGATCGTTTTGTTATAGTCTTCATTGACGACATTCTCATTTACTCAAAGTCCAAAACTGATCATGAACGGCACCTTCGACTCATCCTCACGCTCTTAAGAACCGAAAAGCTCTACGCTAAATTCTCCAAATGCGAATTCTGGTTAAAAGATGTACAATTCCTTGGACATGTCGTCAATGACAAGGGAATACATGTCGACCCCTCAAAGATCAAAGCAGTGCAAGAATGGCAAGCGCCACGTACACCAACCGAAGTAAGATCTTTCCTTGGTTTGGCTGGTTACTACCGCCGCTTCATATCAAATTTCTCTCGTATCGCTGTACCACTCACGGCTTTGACACATAAAGGAAAACCCTTCATATGGGGACCTAAACAAGAAGAAGCCTTCCAAACCCTTAAGCAAAAGCTTTGTGACGCACCTATCCTCACACTCCCGAAGGTTGCGATGACTTTGTAGTTTATTGCGACGCATCAGGGCAGGGACTAGGCTATGTATTAATGCAAAGGGGAAAAGTGATAGCCTATGCTTCTAGGCAGCTCAAAACTCATGAGAAGAACTACACTACCCACGACCTAGAACTTGGAGCCGTTGTGTTCGCTCTTAAGATATGGAGACATTACCTATATGGTACCAAGTGTGAAATTTACACTGACCACAAGAGCCTCCAACACATCTTTAATCAAAAGGAGTTGAATATGAGGCAACGAAGATGGGTCGAACTTCTTAATGACTACGACTGTGAAATTCGGTATCATCCCGGTAAGGCAAATGTGGTGGCCGATGCACTCAGTCGAAAGGGTTATGCGAACTCCATTCGTCTTCTATGTTCGCAAATCATAACCGATATCAAAGATCAAATCCGAGAAGCTCAACATGTTTCCATAACAGAATACGACATACGCAATGAGTTATCTTGTGGAGCAGAACTTAAACTCGAAACAAAATCCGATGGTATTCTGTATTATCTAGATCGCACATGGATTCCCGATCACAATAACCTTCGCGATCTCCTTATGAAAGAGGCACACAAAACACGATACTCTGTACACCCAGGAGCCGACAAGATTTATCAAGACCTTCGATATACCTACTGGTGGCCTGGCATGAAAAAGGATATTGCTGTTTTTGTTTCCAAGTGCCTTACCTGTTCTAAAGTAAAAGCTGAACATCAAAGACCCTCAGGACTTCTAGTCCAACCTGAAATACCTGTATGGAAGTGGGAAAACATAACCATGGACTTCATTACCGGGTTACCTCGCACTTCCGGTGGGTATGACACTATATGGGTAATCATTGATCGTCTTACAAAATCACCTCACTTCATTCCGATTCGCGAGGACTTTAAGAATGAGAAACTAGCTCGTATCTACATCAGCGAAATCGTAAGTCGTCATGGTGTACCGTTAAGCATTATTTCAGATCGTGATGGTCGTTTCACTTCACGAACATGGCAAGCTGTACAAGCCGCTTTGGGTACACGATTAGACCTCAGTACCGCTTATCATCCCCAAACTGATGGACAATCTGAACGCACCATTCAAATTCTTGAAGACATGCTTCGAGCATGTGTCATAGACTTCAAAGGGAATTGGGACGCTCACCTACCATTAGTTGAATTTTCGTACAACAACAGCTATCATTCAAGTATCGGCATGGCACCTTTCGAAGCGTTATATGGTCGTAAGTGCCGATCACCAATATGTTGGCACGAAATTGGAGAAGCTCAAATCACCGGTCCGGAATTAATACAAGAAACAACAGACAAGATTCATCAAATCCGAAAACAACCTTCTAGGGCACAGAGTCGTCAAAAGAGCTATGCAGACAAGCGACGAAAGCCCTTGGAATTTAACATGGTGACCAAGTACTTTTAAAAGTATCGCCGTGGAAGGGAGTAGTTCGTTTTGGCCAAAAAGGCAAGCTAGCACCACGCTACGTAGGTCCTTTCAAGATACTCGAAAGAGTAGGACCTATAGCATACAAGCTTGACCTACCGGAGGAACTCAACAGAATTCATCCCACATTCCACGTATCGAACTTGAAGAAGTGCCTCGCCGATGAAAATCTCCATATTCCTCTAGAAGACATTCAAGTCGATGAATCTATGCATTTCATTGAAAGACCAGTAGAAATTATGGACTTCGGAGAAAAACGTTTAAGACGAAGCCGCATTCCAATTGTCAGGGTACGCTGGGAGTCGAAACGAGGACCTGAGTTACTTGGGAACCTGAAGACTCAATGCGCGAGAAATACCCACATCTATTTCCTGTAACTACTACTACTTAAATTTCGGGACGAAATTTCTAAAAGTAGGGGATACTGTAACATCCGTCGAAAAACGGGTTTTCAAACCCGCTTCGTTTATTAACCGAACAATCAGTTTTAAACTTTTGTTGTTTATTTATGACTTATTTTAATTTTAAACGATACATAATTAATAAAAAAATTAGAAGTTATAAATTATAATTGTTAAAAACTAAAAATAAATTAATTAAAAAGAAAAACCGGCTGCCGGGAGTCGAACCCGGGTCAGCCGGGAATCCACAAAGCCTTAACTCTCACTCACCAAACCACTTTGCCACTTGTGTTCTTTAGGAATATATCAAATCAATTAATTCAAATATCCAAACCTCGAATTCAAATCGGTCAACCGACGCGCCCAATTCGCAGTCGTCGGAAATCCCGACGATTTCACCGATAATTGACGGTTTCTTCTGATTTAACCGAAGAATTAACCTCAACGTCGGTTATAACCGATGTCTGAACCCGCGACATCAGTCGTAACCGCCGGAGAACGGATGACCATGAATCGAGACTGAAATCAGACCCCATGCGTCTCGATTCTTCCCTATAAATTCACCCACAAATCTCTGGTAGCCTTTTCGCTCAAAATCGCACCTTTTCTCGACGAAATTTCACTCGCCGGAAATATCCTGCCATCACCAGACTTTCGCCAGAAAACCGAGACTCACATCCACACGGTAAATACCTCGACTCTTTCTGTTTCAATCCGTTGTTAGACTGTTACTAACACAAATCCACCATCCAGAATCAATTCCAGATGACGTTGTCGGAATTTCTGCCTTCGCCGGAAAACTTCTGAAACTTCCAGAATCACGCTGAGAGCCGGTATGATCATTCAAACTTCTGTTAATCCTTGTTTAAGTACCTCAATTTCATAACTAATCGAACAAAACTGTTAATTGATTCTAACAGCCGAAGTTCACAAACAGAGTCGACGGACCTTTGCCGGAGTTCTGTGAAAGACACGGATCGGTACCTCCTATCCCCAAACTCTCTCCGTTCATTACCTTTCAATTACTTATAATGTTTGATAATCGAATTAGACATAAATCAGTCAAATTATCATTGTCTGTGTTCTTGAGCGAAGAAGACGAAGTCCGGTTATGTTATAAGATTAATTAAAATCAGTTTTATGAACGGGTTAGACACACAGTTCAGCGGTGGACTGTGTGCAAACAAATACATATACGTCGCGAGTTCGATTCCTGTCACAACCTTACTCTCTTGAAATAAAAATGCCTTTTTTTAACCGAACCGGGTTAACTGACAAAATCATGTTAAGTATAATAAAAACCGGATTATTAACCATGTTAGACACACAGTCCAGCGGTGGACTGTGTGCACGTTAACCCACAGGTCCCGGGTTCGAGACCTGTTGTCAGCACCGGTTCGATACATTTAAAATCCTTTTTAAAAATAAATAATTTCTGGATAAATCTAAATAGTATATAAGTATAATTAAAAACAGAATTATTTCGGGTTAGACACGTAGATCAGTTGGTAGAGCTGCGCGCACGCGTACTGGAGGTCACGGGTTCGAGTCTCACCCAGCGCACATATATAAGCGACCGGACCGGTTAACGGTCAACGGTCAAAAGTCAACATTTTTATTATTTTTATTTATTTATTTAATTTAAAAATCAATTAAAAATACTTAAAAATAACGTTTTTAAAGTTAGAAAATAGCCTTAAACTCACAAAAATATATCAAAAATCCTATTAAAATAGTTAATAAAATCCACATACTTACCGTACCTTTTCGTTATTAATTAGGTTAGTTATCCCTCGTCGATCAATCCTCTAAACTCGTGCGCATTCAACATCTTCAAGCAAACGCACCCAATGTGAGTGAATCTCTACCAATTCCCCGTTTTAATCACATTTTGGGGTGTATCATGTGTCGCTATTTATTTATTATAATTAAACACTTGTGCATCCATCATGTTCATGATCAAATGTGTTGCCAATATATATCTATTGTTTTGTGTGGTTGATGTTTAAATTAAAGTTATCATTTTCAGTACATACATTTCATAGGCCGCCGCTCCCCATTACCTATGAGCGTGAGTGTTCCCCATTACCTATGAGCGTGAACCAGGCGTTGCCAACATAAGATCGGCTACGTTTAATTGAGCCTTGATCTCACATACATTAGCATAGGCCGTCCATTCCCCATTACCTATGAGCGTGAACGGGACGTTGCCAACATATACATTGTCATTCTTATTATATACTTAAGCAAGGTGGTTTGTGATCGTTATGTTTACATACATTTGTTCATATATGATTATTGCACAATTTTCCTATATTAATTACAATATGAATCAATAACAAATGTTTTTAACAAGGTTCACTCGCCAACTTTTGTTGACCCAAAATTTCCCATTTTTACACATGATACAGGTGATCAAGTTGAAGCAAGAAACATATAGGGCGGCCTAGAAGAATAAACCAGTTTAGATTTTGGATTGTTTTAGTTAATTTTTCCTTTCCTTGTATTGTATGAATTTGACTTGGAACTTTGAGATGTAATTTGAATTTAATAAATATGAAACATATTAGTAAACATCATGAGCTTTGGTGATAACCCAATTATGCCCCGACTCTTATTCCGCTGCGGGTCGGGGTGTGACAGTGGTACTGTTGACAGGCTGTCAACAGTACATGTCCTACCGTATTTAATTCTTTTCAGCAACACTCACGCGCGTGGGGCGGTTACTGTTCCCCTCTCGCCCCTGCGGTTACTTGGGGATACGTGACGGTCGCAAAAGTCGCTGCAGTCAAATCGTGCATTAATTGCGGTTTGTATATAAAGGGATCAACGATCCATTTGCTTCCTCACCCAATTATAACTTGAGAGAAATTTGTGTTCAAAAATTCCGGCGACCTTCAAAGTTTTCTAAGTTTTCTTCAAAGTCCGATTTATAGCCACCGGTGCAAGTTCTGCTGAGATGTCGTCGTCAAGTTTGCCACTGCTAAAGTGGTCGAAGTAAGATTTCGATAATCTTGCCACCAACTTCCTTTTCGCTCCGTCCTGGAAAGCGTTTTTTCCGGTGGCGAATGCCACGGCAGCTGATGCGCCGACCGGCTACATTACATTATTTTACGATTATTTTGCCGAAGGGAACTTCCGGCTGCCGGTGACCCATTTCTTGCTGGAAATTCTTTGTTTTTACAAGATTCACATTTCTCAATTGAGCCCGATGGGAATGGTGAGGATCTGGCATTTTGAGTTCGTTTGCCGATCGATGCAGATCGTGCCGTCGGCCGCGAAGTTTAGAGTTTTCTACCAGTTGCACTGCTCGTTGGGTTTTTATTCGTTCTAACAGCGTGTACAAGCCAAACGATTGCTGTTGGTGCCGCCGAAGTCCTACCACGACTGGAAGCAGAAGTTCTTCTTTATCAAGGCGGCGGTGATCCCGATGAAGATAACATTCCGGGCCGGTGATGAGATCGAGCTGGAGACCCTTCTCATACCTGCCGACGAGGTATGGTATCAAGATATTAAAGATGTGCCCAATATTGTTTGTCAGAGAGGGCCCTCATCGCTGCCGGGATGAGTATTTTCTGGAAGAAGGAACGCCGGGAAAAACCAATGTATACAGAAGATGGAACTGGTATGTAACCCTTTAACTTCCTAGCAATATCTTTCAATAGATATGTACTGATGCAAAAATGTTTGTTATGTAGCTGCGCCTCTCTACTTGGTCTCTTTCAAGAGAGAGAAAAGAAAAATGGTCGTCGTGCCTATTGCTGATGGTGAGGAAACTTGGTTCTCACAAATCTTGGGGAACTTTGAGTTGCCCAAGAAGGAGGATCTGGAGGCGCCACCATATTCGAAGACTGGTAAATAAGTCCTTACAAAGCCTAAGTTGATATTGCAATATTACTCTTGAACATTTTTTCTAAGTAATATTGCAATATAACTAATGGCGCAACCTTTGCTCACTATGATTGATTATGTAGGTGATTTGCTAAACTTGGGCGTAGGCCCTGATTCGAAGAAGAAGAAGAAACCAACTGCTGCTGCAGCTGCTGCGCCTCCCCCTTCCAACCCAGAGCAAAAAACCAAGCCATCAGCTGTTGCGAAAGCTGAGGGAAAGAAAGGTACGCTTCCCGTATCTGACTCTTGGTGCAATTATGTGGTGGTGTCGGACTCACTGGAGGGTCTTGCGCCTGTAGGTTTGAAGAAACCGAAGCCAGAACCCGTTGACACCTCATCTCTTCCTGCTGCGAACCCAGATGATCCTTTGGAAGTACCTTCTAGCCCGGAAGAGCACGCACTTCTAAGAAGAGGAAGGAGGCGGAGACTAAAACTCCTGCGCCAACCAAAGTTGCGCGCCCGCACATTGGTAAGAAGGGCAATCTGGATGCCTTTGCAAAGAAGTTCTCGCCTGGTACATTTAGTTTGTTGCGCATTTCTGTCATAAAAGTTGCGCAGAATCTTATACTTGGTATTTGTTAATATGTTTTGCAGAGAAAATGGTGAAGGCTTCGCCGGCCACCTCATCTGCTATACCATCGCCGCACAGGCCTGAGAACGTTGAAGAGGGAGATGCGGGGCAAGAAACTCCTGTTCTTGATGCCGACCCCATCGTCCCGGAAAATATTGAGAAAGTGGCTCCAAAAGAAGAGCCCAAAAATTTTGATGCTGAGAATCTTGCTGGCGAGCAGGTTAAAGATACGGCTACAGATGTTGGGGAACCGTCAAAGTTGATATCCAAGGGAGCCGGACCTTCAACACAAAGCGAAGGCTTTGTGTTTGTTGAGGATTCGGAGGAGGAGTCGCCTATTCGCCCAAAGGAGACGCCTGGGGACTATTATTATCGCTCTTATTCTGAGAGGCGGGCCTCTGCGATTCATCAGCCCGTGTGGAAAGTTAAGCAGGGTGATGTTTTCACTGATTGGCACTCCTGCAAGGAGTGGTATAAGGGCATCTTCCCGCCGGTGGAGGTGAAGCGCCAGGAAGAAAAAGACCACGAGGCTACCTACAGTCATATTTGCATGATTCTACCCTTGCCTCTTCCACCATAAACAGGATTGTGCGCGAATGGCGCAACATGAACAAAGAGTGGGATGAGCTTGAGCTTGAGAAGGCAAAGGCCAAACTTGAGAAGGAGAAGACGCTGAAAATGCTCGTCGATTTTGAGGCGGAAAAGGCCCAGTTTGAGGAAGAGAAGAAGACTGAAGAGTGGGCTGCGCTGTCGGGAAGCGCAAGTGTGAGGCTTCTGCTGCGCAATATGCGGACGAGCGTAAGCGCTTTGTGGAGGCTTGTGATCATGATAACAAAGAAAAAATTTCTCTGCGCAACGAAATTGAGAAACTCAAGAAAGAGAAAGCTGATGCAGTTGCGGCAGCAGAAGAGGCACGCTCACACAAAGAAAGGAGCGACCATAATGAGGTATCAACCAAAATGACTATTTTTCTTAAGAAGAAAGAAATTGATGATCTAACTGCTATGCTATTTGACCAGGCGCGGCTGCAAGATGAGGTTGATAGTTTGAAAAAAAGATATCAACCTTCACCGAACAGATAAAGCCGAGTTGATCCGCCGGTTGACTGAAGGCGAATAAAAAGTTAATGACACGGAGGTCGCTCGCGCTACAGCAGAAAGCCTCACCGAATCCCTCATGAACCAGCTTACTTGGTTGCGGGAGTACGGGATTGTGGAGGTAATATTCCCTTTTCTTTATACATGTCTGGTTTGATTGTCGCAACAGATACTGATTGTATTTGTATACAGATTGCAAATGCCATCCTTAACTCTACGGAGTTGGATGAGAGAGTGGCAGAATTGATGATCGCGACGCGCAATGACGGGCATGCCGAGGGCTATAGAGAGTGTACTTTCACGTGGCCCATGCGCTGAAGACCAAATGGGATACAAGTCGTGCTGCCACGCATGGGCAAAATACTGCCGCCATTTATTCTGCTGCCAAAGAAAAATATGATCAATTGCAAATTCCGATTATGGACCTTGTGGATGCCGCGCTACAACAAGATGACTTTGTTGATAAATTAAAGGAGATCTTTTCGTCAACAGAGGGGCAGGCGGGGACCAAATCCATAGAATAGGAAATTTGTAATTTTTCACTTTGTGATAACTTTTAATGTTGCGCTGCTGCACAAGTACTATGGATGTGAATATAATATATTCAGTTTTACAATGTTTGCATGAGATCAATTACTTGTGTAGGATAGATAAATGAACAATTTCTGTTCTCATGTGTGAGCGTAAGTAATAAGTTAGCTTGTGGCTCATGAGTTTGTGTTTTTGTTTATCCAAAGGAATTGCATGCATTTGTAAATGAACATATACAAGACTGTAAGTAGTGGCAAGTATTTTATTATACTGATAAAGCGCAAAGCTATGGCTGCCACTAAGATTACATAACAAAATAAAGTAAGAAGTCTCGTTACGCAACGCTCAGAAGTTGCTTAGAGGACTGAGATTACATATAACATCGGCGTAGTTGTTGGGCGTTCCAGGTTCGAGGAACGTTGGATCCGTCCATACGCTTCAGAGTGTACGCGCCTTTTCCCAATACTTCATTTATCACGTACGGACCTTCCCATCGCGGGGCTAACTTCCTCGGTTTTTCGGCATTCGATGCTTCATTATCGCGAAGAACAAAGTCACCAGGCGAAAAGGAACAGATGCGCACCCTTTTGTTGTAATACTTTTCAAGCTGGGACTTGTATTTAGCTTCGCGAATCGCTGCATTTTCTCGTCGTTCTTCCAATAAGTCTAGGTCGACGCGCCTTTGTTCTTCGTTATCTTGTTTTTCCAACGCTAGCATTCTTGGAGATGGTAACCCAATTTCGGTAGGAATCACAGCTTCCGCGCCATACACAAGGCTAAAAGGAGTTTCTCCAGTGATAGTCTTGGGCATAGTTCGGTGTGCCCACAAGATGCTAGGCAATTCGTCAACCCACCCCCGTCGTGCCGTGCCAAGGCAGGTCTTGATACCGTCGACCAACTATTTGTTTATGCTTTCAACTTGACCATTTGCTTGTGGGTGTGCAACAGAAGCAAAAACATGTTGGATTCCCATTTCGGTCATCCATGTTTGTAACTCTTCAGCCATTAAATTTGTACCGTTGTCTGTAATAATGCGCATGGGCAGACCAAAACGGCAAATAATGTATTCCCAGATGAATTTGCGAATTACCATCGCTGTAGTAAAAGCTAAAGGTTTGGCTTCAACCCATTTAGTGAAGTAATCGACCGCAACAATGATAAACTTTACTGCGCAGGGCGCATCCGGAAATGGTCCCACTAAATCATGACCCATTGTTGAAGCGGCCAAGCTGTTGTGACGGGTACCAAAGGATTCTTTGGGCGTAACGTTTTAGGGGCATGCCTTTGGCAGGACATGCATTTGCGCAAGATCTCCACCGCGTCAACGTACATTCCGGGCCAATAATACCCTGTGCTTTTCACTTTGGCTACTACCATGCGCGGCCCAGAATGTATACCGCATAGCCCCTCATGAACCTCCCTGATCAGGTATTGCGCATCATGTTTGTTAACGCAGCGGAGTGAAGGACCCATGTAAGAGCGTCGGTAAAGAATACCGTCAATCATTTCGTAATTGAGGGCTTTGCATCGTAACTTACGTGCTTGCGCTTTATCTTCTGGTAAAGAACCATGTAACAAATACATTATTATTGGAGACATCCATGATGGATCTCCTACTTCGACCATTGTTACTTGTCTGAGGGGAACTGATGGATTACTTAAAACCTCGATGCGAACTTCCTTAGCCAAATGTTTGAAACTAGTTGCTACGAGTTTACTTAAAGCATCAGCATGTTTGTTTTCACTTCGCTTGACGTGTGTGACTTTAAATTGTTGAACTGTGCTATAAGAGCCTTGGCATGCGCCAAGTATAAAGCCATGATATCTCCCTTTGCATCGTACGTTCCAATTACTTGCTCAACAACTAGTAATGAATCAACATGGGCTTCTAAATTTGTTGCGCCCATTTTGATAGCGAGGCGTAAGCCTGCTAGGAAAGCTTCATATTCGGCCTCGTTGTTGGTGCTTTTAAAATCAACCGAATTGCATATGTGAATTCTGCTCCCTCTGGACTCATTAATCGAAGACCTGCTCCAGCCCCATCACTGTTTGATGCGCCATCTATAAACAATGTCCAGGCTCTGTTGTCGATGATTGGGACTGGGTTTTGGATTGCTTGGCATTCTTCAAGCTTATCAGCAGGAATTTCAGCGATGAAATCTACCAAAACTTGGCCTTTGATAGTTGGTCTAGGTTTATAACAGATGTTATAACCTCCCAATTCTATTGCCCATTTCGCAAGTCGTCCAGAAATATCTGGTTTGGCCAGGACTTGGCCAATGTGAAAATTTGTTAAAACTGTAATAACATGTCCTGAAAAGTATCTTCGCAGCCTGCGCGAAGCATGGGCCAATGCTAAAACTAATTTCTCCATGATTGAATACCTTGTCTCTGGATCGTTCAACATCTCGCTAATATAATAAATTGGAGACTGGACCCCTTCGTGTTCTACCAACAAGACAGCACCTACTGCTACCTCAAATGCAGCAAGATATAAGACCGTGGGTTCTTTTTCTCGAGGAGCAGTAAGTGTGGGAAGTTGAACTAAACAATCTTTCATCGTGGAAAGCTTGATCAGCTTCAGGAGTCCATGCGAACTCTTTGCTCTTCGTCCAATTGCGCAAGGTTCGAATAAATGGATAAGATTTTGCAGCATGATTGGCGAGGAAGCGGTTAGCGCAGCTAACCTTCTAGCCAATCGTTGCATCTCTTTGATGGTAGTAGGAGAAGACATTTTTTGTATTGCCTCGACCTTCTCAGGATTAACTTTCAAACCGCCTTTGGTGACGATGAAACCCAAAATTTGCCCTCCTCATGCCGAAGGAGTATTTGCTGGGATTTAACTTTAGATTTACCTCGCGCAGAGAATCAAAAGTTCGTTGGATGTTGTCTAGCATAGTGTCTTCTGAATTACTCATAACGACCAAATCATCAAGTAGACTTCCACATTTCCCGATGTCATCTCCAAACACTGTATCATCAATCTTTGATAAGTAGCTCCCGCATTGCGGAGACCAAAAGGCATATTGGTATAACAAAAAATGCCCTTCTCCGTGCGAAAAACGGTTTTATCTTCGTCCTCTTTTTTCATCAAGACTTGATGATAACCTTTATAACAATCTAGAAAACATTTCCAGTGAAAGGAAGCTAATGAGTCAACCTTTTTGTCAATCTCAGGAAGAGAATAACAATCTTTCGGACACGCCTTGTTTAGATCTTTAAAATCTACGCACATCCGCCATCCGCCCATTATGTTTCTATACCATGACTGGGTTTGCCACCCAGGTCTGGTATTTGACTTCGCGCAAAATACCAGCATTTAATAACTCGGTGACTTATTCGTTCATTGTCTCTGTCTTTTCTGACCCGAGGCTGCGCTTTTTCTGCACAACTGGTTCTGCTGATGGAAATACATTCAGGCAATGTTCCGCAACGTCGCGCGGGACACCAACCATGTCGGCAGGTGTCCAGGCGAAAATGTCTTTGTTGCGAAACAACAGTAGTTTAAGCTTTGCGCGAATTTCAATACTGACTGCAGGCCCTAATAAGATTGTCTGCTCAGGGTACTTATTGTTGAGTACCCAGCTTTTCTGGTTCATTGCTTGGTAATGTCTTGCCAGCCTTCATATCTGGTTCCTCAATTGACATGATTTCTTTCCGTGCATAAAGTATAGCTACACCATTTGGTATCGGAAAACCACAAGCAGCATGCGGAGCGGAGGTAATCATACTAAAATCACGTTGCGCGCGGCGTCCCAATAGTACATCGTGACGGGAATTTGCCAGCATCACCATGAAGTTGACGTTACTCTTTCGAGAACACCTCCCATCAGATAAAGTAACAGGAAAGAGGATTTGTCCTAGAGGAAAGACAGCCTCATTGCAGAACCCAGTTAATGGAAAATCAACTGGTTCCAAGCGTGCCTTATCCTCAGGATCTAGTTGCTTGAAGCACTGCTCATACATGATATCCATGGAACTACCCGGATCTATAAACATATTATCTGTTTGGTAGTGCCCAAAGATACCGGTGATAACTACTAGCCCGGTCTTCTTGAGGACCTCTGGAACGATAGGAAAAATGACTTGCTGTTCGCGCCAAGTGTTGTTTTGAAAATGTTGAAGGCTACGCTTGCGTGATTATCCACCTTGAATCATGGAAATGTGCTGTTTCATTTTTTGTTGCTATGCCCTTTGTTCTCGCGCGTAATCTGCTTAATCTCTTTGTGCACATTCTGGACTAGATGTGTAAGCTTCCCACTTTTTAACGCTTTTTCAAACTCTGTGCGCAGACTGATGCAGTTATCTGTTGTGTGGCCTGTGTCTCTATGATAGTCATAGAACAAATTTGGGTCTTGCCCTTTTTTTTTTCATTGGTTGCGGCTGTTTAAACTGATAATTCTTAGTGCTGAGAACCTCAGCCGGAGATTTCGTTAAGGGAGTCCATTACGTTCCCTATTCTCCTACTTAATCGCTTTTTGAGTTGTTATCTTGTTGATTGTTGCTGCGCATCAATTGGTGAATAAGGAGAATACGAATTCTGACTTGACTCTTTCCAATTTTTCTTATACTTGCGACTACCTCTACTCAAGTCTTGCGGACGATTATGAGGCAGAGGTGGCCAGTTAGAACTTCAGTTGCGCTCAGTCTGGGCATAGACCTTGGCTGCCGCCATGAGTTTATCCTAGTTTTTTGGAAGGCCAGTTGTACCGGACAACACTTTAATCATTTCGTCGCACCTTACCGCATACTTGAACTGCGCGCGTATAAGGTCTTCATGGACATCTCCAATCTCCAAAACCTCTTTATTGTAACGCGTTATAAAATTTTCGAGGCTTTCATCGTCCCTCCGCCAGATGTTCATTACATCAGAGGAGTCGCGCACGTATCGCCGTTACAGGATAAAGTGTGTAAGAAAGTTTCTCTTTTAAGTCGTTCCAAGAGGATATTTTACCTGCCGGCAAATTATCAAACAAAAGGCGCGTAGCGCGGTAAAGGTCTGTACAAATAGGTGATACCACATTGGCAATGTCCAGCACCCAAGTAACCCTGCACCGGTAAAGAGGCGCATGTGATTATCAGGATCAGTCAAACCGTTAAACTTTCCAACGTTGGATGGTAATTTCGCTCGCTCCAACGGAGCCAGTGCTATCTCTCTGGTAAACTATGATTGTTCAACTGCTTCGGTTGGGCGATACACCAAATTGTAATCATGCTCAGCTTCTAGATTGTATACTGCGCGTACTTTTGGCCTGTAACTAGCATGATCTGCAAATATTCGATTAAAAATACTTGCACTATCCCCTTCCTCATAGGTTCTATCGAGCTCATCGTGTTGGGTGTCCCGTTTCTGCGAAGACCGCGGGCCCAAACGAGAGTGGACAGATGCGCGACGCTGAACGTTGTCTTCTTGCCTTCTATTACCAGAATGAACAGGATCATTCCTGGTTTTAGAATACATTTCTGTTCCATCTTCAGGCATGCGCGAAGGAGAACGAGCATGACTTTGAGTATTATAACTCAAAACTCGAGATGCCGGCGAAGCACGGACCTGAGGAGCGTTAACCGGAGCTTGAAAAGCTGGAGTTCCGGTTTGGGCACATAACTGAGCATACATAGCGTTTAGAGTCGTTGAGATTTGATTAACCACGATAATGGAGTCTCTCCGGGTGGTAAAATCAACGTAACATCAACCAGAGGAGCCGCCGGCGTTACAGGAATACTCGCATGATTAGGATCATACTGAGCATTAGCTTCGCCGGAAGAATCCTCAACTATTTGTCCGTCGACCTGAGGTCCGACAACAACGCGTCGAATCCCTGATCGAGGACCTTGAAAAGATGATCGCCAGCCATGACGCTGCAGATCTAAAGTGAAACGAAACGAAAGGTTAGAAAGAATCGAAATCGGTGGGCGCCAATGAAGAAACCCTAGATCAACTAGACCGGAATCAAAGTAGATCTATGGAATGGGCTCTGCATAAAAGGGTTAACCCTCCGTTTGGTTTCACGATGGATGATGAATAGAACAATATCCGGCTGATCCTGCAAATTCCTAAAAGTAGGGGATACTGTAACATTTGTAAAAATCGGGTTTTCAAAACCCGCTCCGTTTTGTAATCGAATATCAAGTTATAAAAGTTATGTCGAATAATTATGATTATTTTGATTTAAAACAATAATTATGATTATTTTGATATAAAAGCCCGCGCAAGGTAGTTAAATGACGCTTTCCTCTCTTGGATATTTGGCGCAGAGTTCTAATAAATCTTATTTTGACAAATAAGTCTGCGCGCAGTTTTCTTAGAAGTTATTAATGGGTATGGTTTCCTTGATTGGCACAAGGTTTTTGGGACCATACCCCTTCAAGTCCCCCGAGTCCAGTGTTGCTCCTATGTAAGAATAAAAAGTAGGTGGAGCACTGGACTTAAGATAAATGTGCTGCGCTAGGTAAGGACTAGCTTTTTGTTGCTTTATGCATCTTGATGACGTGTCGTAAGTGAATTTTGAAAAAGTATTTGAATTTCAAGTATACTTAGACACGTGTCACTTATCTAGATGGTGTAGTTGGTGACGACGCACGTTCTTGAGACGTGGTGGTACTGTTGACAGGCTATCAACAGTACATGTCTTACCGTATTTAATGCTTTTCGGCGACACTCGCGCGCGTGAGGCGGTTACTGTTCCCCTCTCGCCCCTGCGGTTACTTGGGGATACGTGACGGTCGCATAAGTCGCTGCAGTCAAATCGTGCATTAATTGTGCAAGGTAGTTAAATGAAGCATTTATCCAAAGATAGTGTTCAAGGTTAACTTTGAACCTTGTGCGAGCCCGCGCAAGGTAGTTAAATGACGCTTTCCTCTCTTGGATATTTGGCGCAGAGTTATAATAAATCTTATTTTGACAAAGAAGTCTGCGCGCAGTTTTCTTAGAAGTTATTAATGGGTATGGTTTCCTTGATTGGCGCAAGGTTTTTGGGACCATACCCCTTCACAGCGGTAACTACGTTATTAAGTGGTGCAAATGGACTCCTATGAAATGTAATGTTTTCACATGGAGAGATGAAATGGGGAAGCTTCCAACATGAACAACACTCAGAGACAGGAATATCATATCGAGATTGAAGATGTGTCATGCCCTTTCTACGGCTCGATTGACGAGACGAGTAACCATCTTTTTACATCGTGTTTGCTGGCAAGTAGGGTTTGGTATCTTGTTTCGAAATGGTGCAGAGTGGCTCCTTTCGTGACTCACTCCTTTAGAGAGATTTTGGAGCTCCAGGAACTTGTAGGGCTGCAAGGATTGGCTAAAGAGTTATTTTATAATCGGGTGTTGAAGTATTTGGCGTGCTAGGAATGATGTTAAATTCTCAAACAATCAAGTGCGGGTAGAAAACATCATTAACGAGATCAAGACGGTGGGGTATATTTGGGTTAGTAGAAGATTGAAAAAGAGGTCCGTTTCGTAGACCGAGTGGTGTAATTTTGTAATTATATAATTTTGTAGGGTTTCTTGTGTAGCCACCCTGTTTCACGGGTTTGGTGTTTCTAAAGAAGTTTTCCATTAAAAAAAAAGACGAGAACGAAGAGGCTTCTTGAAACTTTAAAATAATTTGTTATTGTGTTTGTATGATGACATTCGTTAACAACTCATGAGTTTAATATTATCCATCAATATAATTTTATTAAATATCCATACGATGATACGAAATAGTCATTGGTGATTTGGTGATGTGACAAGTACTCACGAGTTTATTATTATCCATCAATATCATTTTATTAAAATATCCATACGATGATATGAAATAGTCATTATGTGACAAGTCAAAATTTAAAATTGTTTCAGACTTTTGAATTCGTCAACAACTCACGGTTTAATATTATTTATCAATATCATTTTGTTAAAATATCTATACGATAATACGAAATAGTCAATGGTCATGTTACAGGTTAAAATTTAAAATTGATTCAAACTTTTGAAAAATTACATATTGGTTCCTATTATATTGTTTACTTGCTCATCATCCTATTGATCTTTAGAGTATATTAACGTTATACATTTCGGTTAGATTTATATATGCTGGCCATATTATTTTCACTATTAAAAAAGCGTTAACAATATTCCTCACCTTGAGTTCTTTTTCCTCGTCCTACTCAAACCTACTTCATCCATATGTTACCCTATCCTTGGTCACTTTACTAGTATACTCCCCAACGAAAACTAACAACAAAATAAATCTGCATCTCTACGAAATAAGACGTGCAATGGTCTGCAACGTCGTTTGAACCCTTCGTAATCTTTGCAATCTCTAAACCCTAATCATCCTTTGAACCCTTTCAAGGATACCATGGCGACGGTTTGCGTTGATCGATTGTATAGGATTTTGTAATTAATAACTTTTTGTTTTTAAATAAAGGTAAAACAGTCATTTCGGAAAAGTTAGCGCTCATAATTGACGTCCGTCTATTTCACTTACCAACAGGGTGAGTAGGATTGGGAGTTCAAACCAAATGGGAAATTTTCTAAAGTTAAGGATCAAATGTCTTTTTAATTTACCATTTAATTTACTCTAAAAATTACTGAAAACCATAACATGTTTTTACTCTTTTATCAATCATAGTCATATACCCTTTAGGTCATCTGTAGTCATAAAGCCCTCGGGTGGGTGTTATGTGAAACGTGACGAAATGCGTAAGAGAGGGGCTTTATATAACTTGAGTGTGTAGTGAGGAGATATATGTATGAGGCTTTATATATATGTATGTATATATATGTGTGTGAGTGCCTTTTAAATAAAACCCCACCATAAACGCCGCTATGTAGGTCGCGCCCCCCAAAATTATTACCCCCATAACGCCCCCCGTAGTGGTGTTGGGGGGGCGCTATGGCCCATCTTCCCCCTCATTTGGCACCCCACTACCAAAGACCTTACACTTTGTTAGCAACGTAACTTACCACATAATTATTAACCTCATTTAATCATATTAGTTTGTCGTTTAAAAAATAAATATAATTGTTAAATCTAGACATAATACCTTTTGTCACTTGGACACTTCACCTAAAGATATATTAATTGTTAGCATATTGAACTCCATAGAGAATCTAATGCACAGGTCAAATAGACACAATAATATTAGGGGAAAAAGGAGCAGTTAACTAAACTATTGATGTGGTTGAATCTAATTCTAAAACAATATTATAAATAAAAAGTAAATGGTTTACATGCTATAAAAACTATTTCAAATATAAATATGGTACCTTAAAGCTCACTTAAGTAGAATAAAGAGTTTCAACGAATGCTACTGATGAGCATTTAGAACCGGCTTGTTAAAAATTCAAAAGGAGATGAGCTTAAGCAAGCTTGAACATGACGTTAAGCCTAAATTGTAGATCTTTTATAATATAAACGAGTTTAAGCTTCACATGCAGAGCTTGCCTATACTCGTGAATAATAATTATTACTATATTATAAAAAATGTTAGTATGTATAAAACTATGATAAAAAATGATCAAATAATATATTATGCTATGTATAATTATAAAATCATGTAAAACTATTTACATACGTATATAAATATTTTAAATAAATATTTAAAAATTAATAAATGAATCGACTCCAATCTTTAAGCATAGAACTCAAAATGAACAAACCTCAAGCTGTCGTAAATATGAGTCGAGTTTGAGCTTCTAGACTCGCTGATAGGGGATTTATCAATTTTAATTGGATTTTATAGCTTCATTTTATTTTCTTCTAAAGATACATTAAAAGGGTAAAAAAAAACCTAAGACAAATGACATCTTACTTTTCTCAAAGAGTAACCATCAAACAAAACAAGTAAGTTTCACAAATGCGTGAATATGTCAGAATGTCGTGGACGAAGCATCTCATTGGTAATTTGTTGGTAATTCGCCGGTGATATTTTGTCAGCAAACATGGTGTGGTTGATACATGCACCAACAAAATTACTAAGGAAATTAATCTAAGGATCACCGACAGGAGCTACAACAACGAATTTCCAATTGGTGTACGTAAGTGGTAGTTACCTTGACAACCGCTGATTGATCAGACAATATTTCATTGATTGATCACTGGTAACGAGTCTTACCGACAGATTAGATTGGATACATGATACTTTTGATTTTTATTTGATCCGCCACTGATACCATTAGTAATGCATTTGAAATTATTATGGTTTTCTGGCTAGTTTCTTTAGTGGTTGTTTGCAGAGAAATTAATGGGAATAGTAACTAGGATGAAAATTACCTTTCGATGGGGCATTATACATGATATATATCTAACAAAGTACTAGGGCTAGGCCTTTAGCATGACAACCGAAGTGATACAAATTACCTTTTGATGGGATACATGATGTATATATAACAAGAAGACAATCAGTAATAATCCTTAGAGCCGTCTCTGAAAACCCTCAAAATATTTTTGGCCTCGGGAGAAATTAAAAAAATTCAGGCATTTTTGACAGAGTCGAGACTTCAACTTGAGACACATTAATTGAGATAGTTTTTTCCACTCCACAACCACAAATTTTTATGTATAATAAATGATTGCGTATGTTAAATATATAATTTACTATATATATAAAAACTTATAAAAACTTTTCGGGCCCTTTAAAAATTTGGGCCTCGAGCGACGGCCCGGATTGGCTGGTTCAAGAGCCGGCCCTGCTAAGCCTTTAGCGTGACAACTGACAACAACAAACATCATATCGATGCGTGATATTATCGTTATGATTGCTTATCATCATGTTTATGTTTTGTTTTTGTTTTTGTTGTCTCTTGATGTGATATTTTTAATAACTCCATTTTTATTTATTGTCCAACGTTTGCCTTTGAAATACAATCACAAGAATACCTTTCGCACATTAGATTAGCCTGTTTTGTTTTCCTACTGTTTACAAAATTTTCATTGTGTTCTTCCCGATCGTAGACAAAGCGAGATCACACGAATTTTGTTTTCCTATGTGTTGTATTAAATTTTCATTGTGTTATGAATTTACATCGAGATAGATGGTAAAAGGGCAAAAGCTGTGTCGCTATCCTTTTTAAATAACAAAACTAATTCTTTTGAAAACTACGTCCATAGATATCAGTATATTTCAAACAAAAACTAATTGCAAAATGTTTAAAAAGAGTCAACGAAACACCATGCATGTGAGTACTAATGAACATTCAACATAGTAGGTAGCTCCACTCCATTTTGTATTACCCCCTACTCCCCTAGAAAAATTCGGTATAAAATCTTTGTTGACCAACTCATATCCATCAATCCATCATCACATGATGGCATCAATTATTTCCAAACTTTTAATTTAATAATATAAAACGTTAACTTTTTTATTTAATCCATGCATACACCAAGTTAAACCAAAAGCACAAATCTTGTCTATAAATAGTTCAATCCGGTTTTTCACTTCCATCACAAACACATATCTTTCATTAACCATTGAGTGTTCACTATAAGCTACCCATAGTATCACAATGGCTCAATCGACTTCAATCACCGTGTTCATAGTTCTCATCATCTCTACCCTGGCTCTAGCCAATGGGTCTTACCTCTACCCTCAGTTTTATGACAGGTCATGTCCACAGGCTAAAGACATTGTTCGGTCTGTTGTCGCAAAAGCTGTTGCGAAAGAAGCTCGTATGGCGGCTTCGTTACTCAGGCTCCATTTCCACGATTGTTTTGTCAAGGTTCGTTCTTTATTGCTAGAAAATGCTACCGCTTATGGATAAATTTAATGGCAACATAGAAATAAGTCACAACGTCTCTTCGCTTACATCCCTACACTCAAAAGTATAGGTGTAAGCCATTTCTCAAGCTCAAAAGCTTGAGCTTAGCTTGTAAGCAGTTTATATTTTTTTTTTCATTTCAGAGTTAGCGTTGTTTAATCATTTATTGATTACTTAATTGTTTTATGTATGTATCTAATAATTTTTATATGCATTTATAATTATAACTATATATAACATTATAGATATAATTTATTTATTTTGATCATAATATATATTGTTATTGTGTAATATATATTTGAATCATATTACACTAATACTGTTATATTTATATAAATAATGTTCTTTTGAGCCAGTGGCGAAACTACAGGGGGGTCAGGAGGGTCCGTTGACCCTCCGGCCACCGTCCGGCATATGAAGTTTTATACAGAACCAAGATTTAAGGGTGACGTTTATTGATACTTGACCCTTCAATTATCGCCCTTGTTGAAAGAAAAATAGAAGAGAAAACAAGAAGGTAAGTTTGGGGGTATATTTTTCTCCGTGGATGGGTTGCGGCGGTAGTTCAACAGTGGTAGTGTACTGTTGTAGGTTTAGAAGACGATGAAAACATATGCAGAATTATGCGGGCCTTATTAATTTTCTACTTGTGGGCTCTTTAAGTTTCATCATGTGGCCACTTGAAAATCTAACATATAAAACTTTTATTTTATTAAAATGTTTTTCCTTGGCTTTAGATACTAACATTCGTGTTTCAACTTTTAACTATTATTTATTCAATTCTTTGATTTGATTTAGCTTTAAAAATATATAAATTACATTGTTTCGTTATTGTTTTCATTTTAGTTAATTAGTTAGTGTTTGAATTCCATTTCAAGTAGAGATTTATTATTTATAAAAGCTTTCATAAAAAATTCTCAAAACAAATATTAATCGGTACAAAAGTTTAGTTTATCGTTAGCAACATAATATCACTATATTGGTTGTCTTACGTTTATCAAATAAATTATTAAATAAATAAACTTTTACGTATGTAAAAATTACACTACGACCCCCCAGCCATATAAGTCTGGTTCCGCCACTGTTTTGAGCCAAGTCAAGCTTTGTATATGAAGCTTTGTGTAATGTTTATATGAAAATAATGTAAATGTTACAATGATCACAAACTAATAACTTGCTTTGCAACCAAATGATGGATGATTTTAGGGGTGTGATGCTTCAATTCTTCTCGACAACAGGGAAGCATAATTAGCGAGAAGGGGTCCGTCCCTAACCGCAACTCGGCTCGTGGGTTTGAAGTCATTGATCAAATCAAAGCTGCATTGGAAAAGGCGTGCCCACAAACCGTCTCCTGTGCTGATATCATGGCTCTGGCAGCTAGAGACTCCACCGTTTTGGTACTGTACCGTAGATCATAGAACGATACCGATTTGTATTGTATTTGGTTTTCCTTTTTTTTTGGTATAAACATGTTTTAAACTTGTGTAGGCTGGTGGCCCAAGTTGGGAAGTCCCATTGGGCAGAAGGGACTCGATAAGTGCAAGTTTGAGTGGTTCAAACCAAAACATCCCAGCTCCAAACAACACTTTTCAGACCATTCTCACAAAATTCAAGCTCAAGGGTCTTGACATTGTTGACTTTGTAACACTTTCAGGTAAGACCTGGTTGGGAACTCAGTTATAAATCAAGAAAAATCTTGAAATAAATGTTTAAATAGGTCGTGTTTGCGGGTTCTCGGGTCGAACTCACACGAACACGTAAATTTCAAACAAACCATAGCACTACAAAACCTCAAGAAATATATTGTACATGACCGATTAAGACACGAGCTTTCACAAGTTAAAACCAACAAAACCCTGAGAAAAATATGATGTACATGACCGATTACGAAAGTTAAAACCAACATGGCCCCTTTAACCTCATTTTATGTACTATTATAAAATTATTAAAATTACAAACTTATAACAAAAGAATACATATATACATATAAAACAGTTATGTTTAAACCGTTAAACTTGATGTTCTTTTCTATCTTTTAACTTTGACATGTAATATACAAGTCTAAGTTATAGAATAATAATAATTCTTTTAACAAATTATAAAAAAAATTTTATAATAATAACGATCAACTTCACTACTCGTTTAGCTAAACATATTTGTGGGTTAGTCATGAAACTGAACTAAATCCTTTTAGACTAAACCCAAATCCACTTAGGTTCATGTCGCGGTTGACTCAACTTTTTTATAATCTCTTGAATTGTTTAACCCATATGATTTTAGTAGTTTTTATAACAACTTCGACTTAAAGACACTATTTTTTAAAATGAAAATAAAAATAGAAAAACAATATTGATGAACCCGAACGCGTCTCATATTAATTCGTACTATAAATTTCCAGGAAGTCACACAATAGGAAACGCTAGGTGCACCAGTTTCAGGCAAAGGCTATACAACAACACTGGCAACGGGCGTCCAGACTTTTCGCTAGACCAATCATACGCAGTAAAGCTTCGCCAGAACTGCCCAAGATCAGGAGGTGATCAGAACCTGTTTTTCTTGGATCCGGTGTCACCGACAAAATTCGACAACAATTATTATAAGAACTTAATTGCTAAAAAGGGTCTTCTAAGCTCTGATGAAATACTTTTCACTCAAAACCAACAAACAATGCAGTATGTGAAGCAGTATGCTGCAAATCAAGAGCTTTTCTTCCAGCAGTTTGCAAAGTCAATGGTTAAAATGGGAAATATTTCTCCGTTGACCGGTAAAAGTGGTCAAATCAGAAAGGTTTGTAGGAAAGTCAACAGTTAAAATCTGCTTATCAAACTATCAAGATCGAATTTAGTAATATTGTGTTTGATGTTATCAAACTATCATAAGATCGAATTAGTAATTATTGTGTTTTGATGTTAAAAAGTGATTTTAAATTTTACTATATCTTGTAATGATCAATAAGATAAGTATTGTAAGTTGCATTTTTTTTTTTGTAATTTTCTTTAGATTAATTAAATTGTCTGAAAATCGGGGATAAAAAAGAACCAAAAAAAAACAATAATCGTTTTGAAACTGTTACCCTCATTTAGCCTGTTTTGAAATATGGACCAACCCAACGAGAGTCAAACGGTTTGGTCAAGAGAAACACATTAGTAATAGCATCACAGTCATTAAAACAAATCATAACCATTGCAAGATGTGAAGATAAAACGAATAAATACAAGAAAAGAAAAGATATAATATAATGGCGCAGCTTGTTTTCCGTTTACCATCTATTACCATGTAAATTTATAACATTCATTATTTTTAAATATATGAGAATATATCAATAATGGTAGGACTATCCAAAAAGTTTACGGCTTGAAGCTCACTCGGATTTAGGTTGGAAAAAGCTCGCTCAATATGACTCGGTTAAAAAGTGAGGCTAGCTCGGCTTGGCTCGTGCGAGCTCGGATTATCTTACTTGTAATATATATTATTTTTATATACATTATAATATATTACAAAAAAACTAATTATTATTTACATATATTTAGGAGGGATATCTATACATATTTGAGGGTTCATTACCATGCTAATAGCTATATCGTATTTTTCTTGAAATTTAAAACTTATTTTGTGTGTTGACTTGATTTTGATTGTAATGTATTAGTTGAACTTATTTTGAATATGTTTTTTCTAACTATGAGTAATATTTTAGACTGCTGAATTTGAAAGCTATGTATTAATTTTCTTTTTAAAATCGAGCCAAACCAAGCTGAGCCGAGCCAACTCGGTTTAAAACCAAGGCGAGCCCGAGCTTATATTTCAGCTCGGTTTCAAATCCGAGTTGAGTCGAGCTAGCTCGATTTAAATCAAGTCGAGCCTGAGCTTGCCCTGGCTCAGCTCATGAACAACCCATATAACGTGGAGAATAAGGCTATTAGATAATATAACTAAATATTTGTGTATTTATTATATTTTGTTTTGTCAAATCCCTTAATTTAGGGAGCGATTGTTGTAATTCTTCTTAGGCTATAGGGTGTGGGGAGCATGATTGGATCATCAATTCCCATGTAGGATCATTAATAGATTGCTATACCACCCCTTGTTTCATTCTCCATGATTCTCATGGATTAAACCATGGCAACCATGGCCTCCTTCTCTTATTAAACATTTCTTTCATTTCCACAAAATAAATTGAAATAAGGAATAGTAGTTTGGTCATGATCACACCCTTAGGATAGTGGTTTTGGATGATGCATTAGAATGAGGTTAATATGACGCTAATAATGTGAGGGTCATGGTGATCATGAGGGCCATGACCACACCCTATAGCCTTATATATTCTTAATCAAAGAATTACTTCGTTGATTCGATATTTGTTTTACATGGTATTTGACAGTTCTCTCTAACCCTAATTTCCCTTTCCTTACTGATTTTTTTCCTCGTGGTGTCTTCATCGTAGGATAATAACTTCTCCATCAATACCTTCTCCCATCTCATCCCTACCAAACTCAATTCATCAATTACCTTATGTGGCGCAAGCAAATAACACTTCTTTATTTCTTATCAAAAGTTGTTACCCAGTATTGATCACTTGGCATGGCTTGAGCGTGATCAAAAGACCATTATTCTTCTTAATTCTACCCTCTTTGAAGAAGCAGCTAGTGAAAACCTTGGTCTGACCACTGCTAGGAAGATCTGGATGGCCCTTGAAACTGCAAACTACAATGCCTCTATTGAACGTATTCACTCTCTTAGAGATTCTATAGGTCAATTACTAAAAGGTACTCCTACTGTTGCTGAATTTGGTTGTCAATTCAAAAGTTATTGTGCTCAATTAGCTACCATAGGGCAGCCCGTTGCGGAGACATACAAGTGCATTGGTTCTTTTGTGGTTTAGGAGGGTCTTTGGGATTCCTTATTATAAGTTCTTTTTTACTCCCTTGAAAAAAGTTAATAAGTCAACATTTGTAACTTATTAACTTCTTCCCTCACAACATAAGCAATCCTAAACAACTTTTTAACTTTTCAAAAAGTTAATAAGTTATGAGTTGATGAAAATAAGTAATTTCAAACACCTCCTAGGTCCTTCTTTTAAGACCTTTTCTTTAGATATTCAGGCTACCAAACTCGCACCTGTTTTTAAGGATCTTCTCTCTCATGCTGAAAGCCATGAGATGTTCCTTCGATCTTTGTATGGAACCACAACTCCCGCTGCTGCCATTAATGTCCCACATATTAGATCGCCATCCTCTCAAAATCTTGGATGGGTTCAAAATTCTTCTCGTGGCAATGATTATCGCGGTCCTCGATCTAAAATATGAAGAACAGATTCGATCAAAAAGAAACAGTTGATGATGAACTGATGCTTCTTAATACATGAAAATGATGATTAACACAAAACACCAAGATTCGATTTCACAGGATTCACAAAATTAAGTTCATAATAATAATCGCCTTAGAACAACGTGTTTTTGAAAAACTTGATCCAAAAGGAATAGCCTGCGATGAAGGGGGTGAGAGGCAAGGGTATAAGATTGCAAAAAGGGAGAAACAATGAAGAACTTTGGATTTATGCTTTATGAGAAAATGGAACTGTGAGAAAGAAGGAAGGGTAAAGGATATAAAGGATTCGATTGATATTGATGTCGCCAAAACACCATCAAGAAGGTTCTAATATAGTGACACCTATCCCTAATTATTTTTTATATAATAATAATAATAATAATAATAATAATAATAATAATAATATAATAAATAATAATAGATTAAACCACAAACTATTAAACCTATATCTCCACACAAACACCTTCTATTACTCTTAACTTCCTCATTACTTAAAAATGCAATCATCAAGTTCATCATCATCATCATCTTCGATTGACAAATGGTTCTATCATCTTCATAGACGAGAGGGCCGGACTAATAGTATCATCGGTTCAGAAAGTCGTAGAGTGTATTGTTGAAGATGTAAGGAGTTCACAACCCAAAATGAGGAAATATATAATACGCGATTGGTTCGCCGCACATGAATTATTGGTAAGCGATTATTTTTCACCAAACCAACATATGATGATAAGAGTTTTAGGCAACTTTTTTCGTATGAGCCAAAGTTTATTTCTAGGAATAACATTTAGAAAGTAAATATGAGTTTTTCCAACAAAAACCTGATTCGTGTGGTAGTATGGGATTTAGCATCTTGCAAAAAGTCACGACCACGATTAGAAAATTGGCTTATAGCACTATTTCCGACGTAATGGATGACTAATTAAAATTGTCGGAACGAGTGGCGAGGGAAAGTCTTCAATATTTTTGTGAGTATGTTATTAAGCTATATCTAAATGCCTTTTTTGAGAAAACCTATGTTTAATGATATACAACAAATTTTGGAATTTCATGGTGATAGATATGGTTTTCTCGAGATAATCGGTGGTATAGTGTCACACCCCAACCGATGGCGGAAACATCAAGGCGGGACGCAAAAGATTGCTCATTTCTCACAATACTAATATCGAAAACAATTAATTAAACCGGATTTCATTTCATACAAAAATTGTCATACAATACAAGGGAAAGTCAAATACAACAATAACAAAAGACAAAATTTGATACAACAATAATAAACCTAACGTCTATGTGTGTATCTAGCATCATCGCTACTTTGGTTTCATAGCATCATCTTCATCAACCTGTAACATGTTTTAAAATAAAGTTCAATGCAAAAGCAAAGGCGAGTACACAAGGTTGGTGGTACATAGCATAAGTATAAAAAGTATAACTCGAATCCACATGTTAATCGTACGCAAGGTAAATGCTAATCATGCAACACTAGATCAAACCCGAGTTTCCACAAGTATAATGAGCTTCCCTCGTCACAAAAGCAACGAGACTAAAAGTATGAATAAGCTTAACATAACCCCGACGGGTGGTGTGCTACTCCTATAGCGCTATATATGTCAAGTTGGACTAGCTAAGTTAATGATTAAGTATGTATGAATTTAGCATGTATCTAGGCATAACAAGTGTCATGTATTAACGGATTGAGCATGTAAAGCATAAGTTGTGATTTGTGTATTTTGATAGGTAAAACATGTTACAACCCAAAAAGTGAGAAAGCGGTAAATGGGTTGAGTGTACTCACGGTTTTGCAAAAGTGTTCCAACTAGAGAAATCCGCGAGCTTGTTTGTTGGTTAAGGATTGGCACCTTGTCCTTCTACACGAAGCACATAGAAATGAGTATGATGATTAACGGAAGATTCAGAATATGAGCATGAATTAAGAATAATGAATGATAAAGTATGTAGATAGAAAATAGTCACCAAGGTCTAGCACTCGTTTTTGACACTATGATAACCCATAAGGGTTTGATGTGATTTCATAGGTTTGAAACCTATTAGAATCGTAATGAGGAACTACACACTTTGGTGATAAAGTTAATGACTTGACAAGTGATTAGTTAGTCATTATCAAGGGTTCGGTTTTTAGGTTCATTATACAGTCCATAGATATATACATAATAATATGCTACAACTAACAAGGATAATCATAGAAGTCATGTAGGAGGTAGGAGGTAAGAGACCATCCGTTTAGGAACCTCGTATAAGTTCCCCACTTCAGAAGTTGTCATAGACAACAAGGAGGGTCAAGAACAATATTAACAACAAGAATGTAAATGTATGTTATCACTATACCAAGTAGCCAAGCGAACTACAACCCGGTGAGCCGGCGTCGACACACGTCGAAGGCTAGACGGGGTTGTGTTACTTTCAATCTAGCAAACTAACTTGAGATAATGATGAGAAATCATCAAGTGATGTGTGGACTTAGAGTTAGGATAGCCCAAGCTAACCAAGGTAGTCACATATGAACAAGTTCAAGACTTGCATCTCTTGTGAGCTTAAAGCTCTTCGAAAATAGAAAGTTTGGAGTGTCTAAACACTCCGATTTACATGTATAACAACCTAGGTTAGGCTCCTTAATCATAGAGTTGATTAGAAGCTCAAGAACACAAGGTTGAATGAAGAAAACACAAGTTTGAAAAGGTTTTAATCACATCAGAAACTTTCAGCCTATTTTGGAGCCTTTTCGGTGAATACCCGGGTCTGGAAGCCATGGCAAGTCCGTGGGATCAAACCTAAGACTGATCCAAGGAAGTAGGAAGAAGAATCAAGTTATTTCGTTAAGAAACGAGCAAGTTATGCTCACTTTAGTGGAAGAGGTACAATCTGCTCGAACTTGGAGTTGCAACTGATTTTGAAGGTGATTTGAGAGAGATTAGAGAATTGTAAAAGTGTGAAAATGTGTGGAGGAGGCTTGGGTTTTATAGGAGAGGGATTAGGGTTAGTTTAGAGGTGATTAATGGTGGTCTAAGGCCATTGGGTGAGGTGTTTTGGTGTGGATCCGTGCAAAATTCGCGAGCCAAAACAATTTTGCCCACCTAGTCTAGCTTACGAACCGTAAGCCTTTGGCCTTGCGGTCCGTAAGGCTTAGGCAGGAACAAATAATTTTATTTTTTGTGTTTTGTTGGTTTGGGACGGGTTTAAGTGTTTTTTTATGGTATTTTTAGAATAACTAAGGTATTTTAAACATGAAAGACATGATGTAAGGTGCACATAAGTATAAAATGAATGAGATCGAGTATATGCATTGTGTATAAAGTATGGATGAAGTATAGATGTCACGTATTGTCAAGCATGCCACGTTTTCGAGTATGAATCATCAAGTGTAAGTATGTATGATTATGTATAACAAGTATTGTGATAAAATGTATATTCCATTATGATTCAAGTCTCGATTACAAGGATTACAACGAAAGAACGAATACAAGTACAAAGATTTCCAAAAATAGAATTACAAACGATGCTTTCTAATTATAGAAAGTATGAAATAACTGGGCGTTACATTCTCCCCTCCTTTAGGAAATTTCGTCCTGAAATTTAGGAAGATGCAATGAAGAGATGCAGATACTTAGTCTTCATATCACTCTTCAGTTCCCAAGTAAACTCAGCGCCACGTTTTCCTTCCCATCAACGATATGGATTCGACTACGCCTTAGTTGCTTGATCCCTCGGTCCATGATTTCGACCGGTTTTCCACAAAATTCAATGTCTCGTTGATTTAACGGTTCTCGAGTGGAACTTGAAGTCCTTCTTCAGCTAGACACTTCTTTAGGTTTGAAACATGAAAGAATGGGTGAACATTGTTGAGCGCTTGAGGTAGGTCCAGACGATATGCTACCTTGCCAATCCTTTCGAGAATCCTGAAAGGACCTACGTAGCGAGGAGCGAGTTTGCCTTTCTTACCAAAACGAACAACACCCTTCCAAGGGGATACCTTAAGAAGTAGTTGATCACCAAAATTAAATTACAAAGGTTTGCGTCTCTTGTCTGCTTAACTCTTTTGACGACTTCGAGCCTTAAGGAGGTTGTCACGGATTTGTAGGATCTTGTCCATTGTCTCTTGTATTAGTTCGGGACCGGTGATCTGAATATCTCCAATCTCGTGCCAACAAATAGGCGAACGTCACTTACGACCATACAATGCTTCAAATGGAGCCATTTGAATACTGGTGTGATAACTATTATTGTATTAGAATTCTACCAAGGGTAAGTGCGAATCCCAATTGCCGCCAAAATCGATTACACAAGAACGGGGCATATCTTCCAAAGTTTGGATTGTATGCTCGGTTTGACCATCAGACTGAGGATGAAAAGCGGTACTAAGGTTAAGACGAGTGCCAAGGGCGGATTGAAATGTTTGCCAAAGGCGAGAGATGAAATGAGCGTCATGATCAGAGATAATATCGAGAGGAGTACCATGACGACTGGAAAATTTCCTTCGTGTAGATACGAGCCAATTTCTCGACTTTGTAATCTTCACGATGGCTAAAAAGTGCGCGGATTTGGTCAAACGGTCAATGATGACCCAAATGCGTCATGACTAGAAGGAGTAAGAGGCAACTTCGTAATGAAATCCTTAGCAATGCTCTCCCATTTCCAGACAGGAATTTCTGGTTGTTCAAGCAAGCCAGAGGGGCGTTGGTGTTCAGCTTTCACCTTGGAACAAGTAAGACACTTCGAGACGTAAAGAGCGATATCTTTCTTCATCCCAGCCACCAATAAGAGGTACGAAGATCATGGTACATTTTATCAGCGCCAGGATGAATGGAGTATCAGGATTTGTGGGCTTCATCCATCAAGGTGTTTTGAAGGTTGAGACGACCGAGAATCCAAATGCGACCATGGTAGTAAAGGATTCCATCGGGCTTAGCTTCGAGTGGGTTTTCGACTCAACAATTCAACTCGTTATCAAGGTTACCCTCGTTAATGACGGTAAAGTGTGCTTGGCGAATCAACTCGTGAAGTTTTCCCACGATTTGGTAGCAACGAATACTCTTAACATGAGTCTTACGACTGAGTGCATCGGCCACAACATTCGCCTTACCAGGGTGGTAGCGAATGTCACAGTCGTAGTCGTTTAACAATTCCACCCAACAACGTTGACGCATGATGAGTTCCTTTTGATCAAAGATATGTTGGAGGCTCTTGTGGTCAGTGAAGACCGTACACTTTGTACCATAAAGATATTGTTGTCAAATCTTTAACGCAAAAACAACTACACCAAGTTCAAGGTCGTGCGTAGTATAGTTTTTCTCATGGATTTTGAGTTGTCTCAACGTGTAAGTGATGACCTTGTCTCATTGCATAAGAACACAACCAAGCCCTTGGTTGGAGGCATCACAATACATGACGAAATCGTGGTTTCCATTAGGGAGTGTGAGGATATGAGCATTACAAAGCCTGTTCTTGAGGGTTTGAAAAGACTCCTCTTGTTCGGGTCCCCAAACAAAAGGTTTATCTTTTTGGGTCAAAGACGTTAAAGGAACGGCAATCTTGGAAAAGTTCGAGATGAAGCGGCGATAGTAACCAGCTAGGCCAAGAAACGAACGAATTTCAGAAGGCGATTTAGGTGCAATCTAATTCTTCACAGCTTCTATCTTTGTGGGGTCAACATGAATACCGAGTTCATTGACGGTGTGACCAAGGATTGAACCTCTTTTAGCCAAAATTCATACTTGGAGAATTTGGCATAAAGACGTTCGGTACGCAAAAGCTGAAGGATAAGTTGCAAATGTCGCCCGTGCTCTTCTTTCGTCTTAGAGTAGATGAGAATATCGTCAATAAATACGATTACGAAGCGATCGAGGAAAGGTTTACACACGCGGTTCATGAGATCCATGAACACTGCTGGCTTTAGTCAAACCAAAAGGCATAACCACGAACTCATAATGTCCATAACGTGTGCGAAAGGCGGTTTTTGGTACATCTTCTTCGAGAACTCAAAGTTGATGATAGCCAGAACAAAGATCGATTTTCGAGAAACAAGTCGCACCTTGAAGCTGATCGAAGAGGTCGTCTATGCGAGGAAGGGGATGTCGGTTTTTGACACTAAGCTTGTTGAGTTCACGATAATCGACGCACATCCGAAAGGATCCATCCTTCTTCTTGACGAACAAAACGGGAGCGCCCCAAGGAGAAGTACTAGGGCGTATAAAGCCTCTATCAAGAAACTCTTGAAGTTGGCTCGATAGCTCTTGCATTTTTGAGGGTGCTAAACGATAGGGAGCTTTCGCAGTAGGAGTTGCGCCAGAGATGAGGTCAATACGAAAGTCGACAGAACGAGGAGGCGGAGGACCAGGAAGATCCTCAGGGAAGACGTCAGAAAATTGGTAAACGACTGGAACATCACTTATGCTTGGGCCTTTGTCTTTATTTTCCACAACATGGGCGAGAAAGGCAAAGTACTCCTTACGTAAGTACTTGTTCGTTTGAATACACAATATGAGCTTGAGACCTTTAGAAGGTTTCTCGCCATACACGTGTAACGAATCACTGTTAGGAAGTGGAAGGCGTAGGAATTTTTCCAAACAAACAACTTCAGCACGAACTCGCCTAAGCAAGTCCATGCCTACTATGATGTCAAAACTTCCCATTTGCATGGGTATGAGGTCGATGGAGAACGTATGGTCGTTAAGAATCAAAGAACACCCAGAAAGAATAGAATCAACAGAGATGGTTTTACTATTAGCGACTTCGACTGCGAAAGGATTAGGCAACTTGGAACGTTCGCACTTAAGTAATGGCTCAAATTCGACAGACACAAAACTTTATCTGCACCAGTATCAAATAGACATGAAGCATAAATATGGTTGACAAGGAACGTACCAGTGATGAAGTCATTGGAACTTTGAGCCTGTGCAGAGGTAAGCACGGAAGCTAGTCCTTTAGCAGGCTGAGGCTGATGTTGTCGTTGAATTTGAGGCTGTTGGTTGAGTTGGGGACAAACATTGGCGAGATGGTTGAGATCGCCACACTTGTAACATGCTCGCAGAAGAGCAGTCTGACGTTGAGTTTGAGGTTGGTTGGGAACCAAGGCTTGATCTTGGGTGGTTCTGAGGGTTGACGACAACGGTCGGCGAAATGCCCAAACCTGTTAAGATTACGCACTTGCGACACGGGGCGGTTGCAAGATGGTGGTAGGTGCACCGATCACACTTGGGCCAAGTCCCGGTGTAGTTCCTCTGGGGTGGTTTGGTGTTTGGGGTAGTGTATATGGAGTTCAATGGTGTTGGGTTGGGCGGAGTAATGACCGCACAATTTTGAACAGAAGCCTTCCGCTTCTTGTTCTTATTGTTGTTTTTCTTGGCTTGAGAGGGTGAGGGTTCAGCAGAGGTGGTATTGGTGGTAGCTTGGTGCGTGCTCTTCGTGCAGACCTTGGCATAGACTCCATGGAGAATGCAGTTGTGGTTGAGCTCGATAGCGATGCTATAAGCATCTTCGATGGTTTTGGGGCTTGCGGCGGCTACATGGTTGATCAACTCAGGGGAGAGGCAATGAATAAACTTGGCGATTGCCTTGGGAACAGTATCCACTTGTCCAGCATAAAGGATACTCAGTTGTTTGAGGCATGTGACCAGTCCTTCGGCGTCGCTCCCCTTTTGAGCAAGATTCCAGAATTCGTTTTCAAGTTTCTGGGTCTCGTGAGGTGGGCATAATTGGTCCTTCATAAGCTTCCTTAGCTCTTCCCAAGGTAACGCGTGGGCTGCTTCATTGCCACGTTTGTTTCTCAGTGGTCCACCACTCGAGGGCTCTCTCACGAAAGATGTCACACCCCAATTGATGGCGGAAACATCGGGACGTGGCACTAGGCGAATCAGATTGATCAAGAGATTCCATATCGATTATTTAAAAGACAATAATCAACATTCAACATCCCATACTATCAAACTCATAAAATCCTTAAACAATCATTACATTTCAAACAATCTCTTAAACATAACATCCGGTTCGATCTCCCCTAGATTTATAACATGATTTTCTAAAGCAAAATCCTAAAAACTAAGCATCCATAGCAAATATCCTCAACCTGCCACATATGTTAAAATAAAACGTCAACACAATTAAGTAAAAGTGAGCATACAGGTTTTGCGTACATAATAGATATAAAAGCGTTTAGCGTACACCGCATGACATACGAGAGAGTTGTGAACTATGTAACTACTGAGATTCAAGTAAACCAACAAACCATGATTGATCGAGGCATGCGAACAAGTGTCCACATCCTAAAAGAGAAAATAAATGAGAAATAAAATGAGAGCCTTAACAACCCCGGGCCTCCGGGTGGCGGGTCAACCTCTAGTATACTATCATGTTAAGGGTGGGTACAAGCAATACATACAATTCAGCAGATTTCACGTATAGTCATGAATTCAGCGGGTTGCGAATAAGCGTTTGAGAGTTGTGTGATGTGTTTTGATATACAAACATATGTGACACCCAAAAGAGCGTTTAAGCGTAAAAGGGGTTCAAGTATACTCACAGTTGGTTTTAGGGAGAGAGACGGGATCTGAGATGAGTTGAGGAGAGCGCCAGATTAGCCTATAAGCGAACAGAAGTGCATCAGTCTTCCGAATTGCTGAAACGGTTAACGGGTGAACGAGCAGTAGACAAGTTCGGGCGAACTTGTACCTTGGGGTACAAGTTCGGGCAAACTTGTATGTTTAACTTACTGGAGGTACAAGTTCGGGCGAACTTGTCATGTTTCCTGAGAAACTAGACAAGTTCGGGCGAACTTGTCATGTTTCCTGAGAAACTAGACAAGTTCGGGCGAACTTGTCCTGTATGGTGGAGGGTATTACAAGTTCGAGCGAACTTGCCTAATTCCCTTGGGAATTGGACAAGTTCGGGCGAACTTGCCTGATTTGATGAGGTTTAAGACAAGTTCGGGCGAACTTGGTCACCATTATGGTGACAAGTTCGAGCGAACTTGCTCTATTCCAAGCGAACTTGACTGTTTTAGTATCCAAATCGTGCGTTTTTGCGTCGTTTGCTGAGGAAATCGAGTGTTAATCCCTCAAACCTTAAGCCACTGAGAAAAAGTTAGGCTGGAGAGGTCTTTTGGAGTGAGTTTAGCCATTTTACAGAAACTTGGGCTAATCCGGGTGAACTTGATGGTTCGTACGGATTAGTCCAGCTTGTGTAAAGTGACGGTTTCGTCCTTGTGCTTCCAGATCTGAGGTTTTGCTTTACCACGCCTCGTCCCACTTCACAGTGAATGAACACACGTCATTTAGTCTGGAATTTGTGTAAAACTCTATGTTTTAATGGTTTTACTCAGATCTAAACATAGATCTGAGTGAAAAACAGAAGTTTTGTAGAATAAGATGAAGATTTTCGTAAACAGAAGAGATTTGATGAAAACGAAGGCAAAGCCTTATGCAAAATCGTTGTAAACCGTTGTAGAATGTTGTTGTAGCTGAAAACGGGTTGAATCTTACTTAGAAAACAAAGGGTTTCGGTTTTGGAGAGCTCTGGGCGAACTTGCAGCAAGTGCAAATGAAGAATGGAGCTGAGTATTTATAGGTGGAGTGGAAAAGAGGGCTGAAACATCAAGTTCGGGCGAACTTGCTACAAGTTTGGGCGAACTTGCTTGTTTCTTGTGTTACAAGACAAGTCTGGCGGACTTGTTGGATTATGAAACGTTATGAAGGCTTAGACAAGTTCGGGCAAACTTGTGATGCACAATTTCGGCCGAACTTGACCTATGGGCCAAGTTTTGTTCGTTATTTCGCGTTAAGGGTTCGTTTGGCGATTTGGTTCTATTAGATAGTTATACTAAGTGTTATAATTGATTCAATAGTGCGATTTAGTGATTTGTGCGTGTGAGAGCGTTGCGATAGCGATTGTAACCATAACATAACAATTATAACACACATAAAACATAATTTCCATATAATTAATTGCGATTTGCGATGCGATGCGATGAGATAAGCGATGCTTGGCATAAGTGGTTATTGTACAACAACACACTCGGCCATTAAGGTAACATAGTTACTTGTGTTTGCGCTTGAATTACCGATGCGTTTAATAAGCGATTAGATGCGATATAATTGTAATAAAACATAATTAATAAACATAACTTTCTTATATTCGGAATCTCGGAGTACAATAATGAAAATAAACAGAATACACTGAGAATAAAATAACAACGAAAATTAGAGTTGTTACAGTCTCCCTACTTTAGGAAATTTCGTCCCGAAATTTAAGTAGTGGCCGTAACAAAGAGATGCGGGTATTTGGCCTTCATATCACTTTCCAATTCCCAAGTGAACTCGCGCCGCGTTCGCCTTCCCATCGGACATTCACAATAGGGATGCGAGAGCATCCAAGTTTCTTGGTCTCTCGGTCCATGATTTCTACTGGCTTTTCCACGAAATGGAGAGTCTCGTTGATTTGCAGATCTTCGAGTGGGACATAGAGATTCTCTTCAGCTAGGCATTTCTTGAGGTTTGAGACATGGAAGGTCGGATGTACGTTGTTGAGTTCCTCCGATAGTTCGAGTCGATAGTTCCAGAATCTTAAAGGGACCCACGTATCGTGGCGCTAGTTTCCCTTTCTTTCCGAAGCAGATCACTCCTTTCCAAGGTGCAACCTTTAAGAGAATGTGATCTCCCACTTCGAACTGTAGGGGCTTGCGGCGTTTATCGGCGTAAATCTTTTGACGACTCTGAGCTTTCAAGAGATTATCTCTGATTTGGAGGATCTTGTCTGTCGTTTCTTGAATTAACTCGGGACCGGTGATTTGTGCTTCTCCGATCTCGTGCCATGCAATAGGCGATTGAAATTTTCTTCCATATAGTGCCTCAAAAGGAGCCATTTGAATACTAGTATGATAGCTATTATTGTACGAGAATTCAATTAAAGGTAAATGCGTATCCCAATTACCACCGAAATCTATGATGCACGCACGAAGCATGTCTTCGAGGGTGCGGATCGTGCGCTCGGTCTGATCGTCGGTTTGAAGGTGAAAAGCGGTACTGAGATTAAGCGTAGTACCGAGAGCGGATTGAAAAGTATCTCAGAGACGTGAAGTAAAGCGACCGTCGTGGTCAGAGATGATGTCACGAGGCATCCCGTGTCGATAAATGACTTCGTCGGTATATATTCGTGCTAATCGTTCTACCTTAAAGGCTTCTCGTATTGCAATAAAGTGCGCGGATTTAGTAAGACGATCAACGATAACCCAAATGCTATCGTGACCAGAGGAGGCGCGAGAGAGTTTCGTAACAAAGTCCATGGCTATACTCTCCCACTTCCACATAGGGATTTCGAGTTTGTTCGAGCAAACAAGAGGGCCTTTGATGTTCGGCTTTAACTTTCGAACAAGTTAAGCACTTTGAGACGTATAGAGCGATATCCTTTTTCATGCCAGGCCACCAATACTTAGGACGAAGGTCCTGGTACATCTTGTTGGCTCCGGGTGGAATGGAATATCAAGATTTATGAGCTTCGGTCATTAGCAATTCTCGAAGATTATCACGGCTAGGAATCAAATACGGTCGAGATAGTAATAAATACCATTTGGCTTAGCGACGAGTTTGGTTTCGGCACCACATTTCATTTCTTCCTGCAGGGTATTCTCATTAAAACAAGCAAATTGGGCGGCGCGAATCAAAATTTCAAGATCATTCAAAGCTTGAGAGTCGCGAACACTATACACATAGCTCCGTCGACTTAGAGCATCGGCGACGACGTTTGCTTTGCCTGGATGGTAGCGTATCTCACAATCATAGTTGTTGAGAAGTTCAACCCACCTGCGTTGGCGCATATTTTGTTCTTTTTGGTTAAAGATATGTTGTAAGCTCTTATGATCGGTGAAGACCGTACACTTTGTACCATAAAGGTAGTGTCGCCATATCTTTAATGCAAAGACAACTGCACCGAGTTCGAGATCGTGAGTGATGTAGTTCTTCTCATGGATTTTGAGTTGTCGAGACGCATAGCGATAACCTTGTCCCGTTGCATGAGAACACAACCAAGACCAAGATTAGAGGCATCATAGTAAACGATAAAATCGTCGTTTCTGGGGTAGAACGAGTACAAGAGCATTGCATAGCATACGCTTGAGAGTTTGAAAGGCTTCCTCTTGTTTGGAATCCCAAACAAAAGGTTTGTCCTTGTGAGTTAAAGCGGTAAGCGGAACGGCGATTCTAGAAAAGTCAGCGATGAATCGACGGTAGTAACCCACCAATCCAAGAAAAGAATGGATTTCTAATGCATTCTTCGGCGTAATCCAACTCTTTACAGCTTCGATCTTTGCAGGGTCGACGTGAATCCTTGACTGTTAACGATGTGAGCAAGGAATTGGACTTCTTCGAGCCAGAATTCAAACTTAGAGAACTTGGCATAAATACGATTTCCTTGAAGGAGTTCGAGAACTAAACGGAGATGGCGGGCATGTTCGGCTCTCGACTTCAAGTAGATAAGGATATCATCAATAAACACGATGACGAAACCATCCAAGAAGGCTTTACACACACGGTTCATCAAAGACTTGAAGACCGCGGGTGCATTTGTGAGACCGAAAGGCATGACCACGAATTTGAAATGGCCATAACGGGTACGAAAGGCGGTTTTCGGAATATCTTCTTCCAACACACGTAACTGATGATAACCGGAACGTAGATCAATCTTGAAAAACAAGTAGCACCTTGAAGCTGATCAAATAAGTCGTCGATTCGGGGAAGAGGATAGCAGTTCTTTATCGTGAGTTTGTTAAGTTCACGATAATCGATGCACATTCGGAACGTCCCATATTTCTTCATAAAAAGAACGGGTGTGCCCCATGGCGAAGTGCTCGGCCTTATGAAGCCTTTATCAAGAAGTTCTTGAAGTTGGCTAGATAACCCGCGTATTTCGGATGGTGCGAGACGATAGGGAGCTTTAGCAACGGGAGTAGCACCGGGAATCAAATCGATACGGAATTCAACATCACGAGTAGGGGGTAAACCGGGTAAATCGTCGGGAAAGACTTTAGGAAATTCACGAGTAGGGGTAAACCCCGTTTACGCGAGAAGTTGTCGTATTTTCATTGATTTTTGTACTCATTTGAGTTGTTTGTGAAAATACAAGTTTGGGCTTTGGCTCGGTGTTGAAATGGAGGCTTTTGGAGCAAAAAACGGAGTTTTCCAGCAAACTGCCATATATGACACGACCGTGCCAACCACTGGCACGACCGTGCCAGGCCAACCTTGATCGGCACTCTCATCAGCACGCTCAGATTCTAGGCGAACCAGGAAGATTTGACTACTGGCACGACCGTGCCAAGCCAAACCAGTCTGAGATCAGCTTATTCCCGGGATCATTTCAGCCATTTTCGAGTACTTTACCGGGAAGCAAGACCATGCCAATGGTTTGTACGACCGTGCCAACTCAGAAACTTTTGAGCGGGATTTTTCCCAAAATGGCTAGCAAACAAGTCAACACTCGAAAAAGGCACTCTGACACTTACCCAGCACGACCGTGCCAAAAGGTGGCATGGTCGTGCCAAACTCCGAGTAGCATAAATACGTGGTTTAAGCTCATTTGGAGGGGTTAGAGCATTTTGGTGAAGATTTCTCTCAAGAATCTGCCTTGGAAGCTTGTAGGAGTCAAGAGGAAGCTTTGAAGAGGAGTATTACACTTAGAGATCCACTCAAATTACCATTTACTTGTCTTTAATCTTGGTGAGATACTTCTTACATATGAACAATTATTGTCTTTGTATGTTTGATTTGGTTACATGAGCTTGTAGGCTAAAATTTGGTGTTGTCTAAACTAGTTGAAACTTATGAATATGTGATAACCATGGAAGTTGATGTGGTGATTATTTTTGTTAATCTTCATAGTAGTGCTTAACCTTGTTCTTGGAGTTCTTATACATGCTTTAAAGTCCTTGTTCTTGAATGTTAGGTCATAAGTATTTACATGTTGTGTTGGAAAGCCCATGTAAAGATTATGATTATTGAATCTTAGTAACTTGTTAGTATGATTCATAACATGAAACTAGGAATGGTAATTGTTAACATGGCTTGAATGATGATTTGAACATGTGTAGGAATTCTTGCATCTAGATTTAGAAAAATCATAGTAATGTTTACATGGATTCTATAGTTGTGTTTGTGTTAGATTGATGATTTTTGGCCAAGGTTATTATCTAGCATGATAATGCTTGTGGTTCTTGTCAAGAACATGATGATAGTGCTACTTACTTGAAAGCAAGTAAGGGTGATTGTTATGTTGTTCATGGTAATTTTCCCAAACTTGTAGAGTTAGGAGTTTTGGCAAACAAATAAATCTTGTTTAAAGGTTAACATTAACTAAGCAAGGGAGCTTCAAATAATAATTTTTAGGTGATTAGAGTGATTATTTCATTTTAGTTTTCCTAAAGATTATAAACTAGGAAACCTTGATTGGAGACTTAGTTAATTCAGAGCTTGCATCACCATTGATCCTTCCCTTAGTTGTCACATGTTTGTTTGTGGATACTTAGTTTAGGCAACCCTTTCTTAGATATTTTATCCTCTAGCTTAGTAGTAGTTTATTATTTTGCATGGTAAATTAGGAACAAAACAAACTCTTTGATTGAAAAGCTTTGAAGTAACAAAAGTTTAGTATCAAGACACCGCGTACATGGATTGATATCCGGTTCTTACCGACAAATTATATTACCTCCAGATGGGTACACTTGCCCTTTTTGTGTGTAGTTAGTTTTTAGGTGAAAACCATTTTTAAAACTAAATTTGTATGAAGGAAAATCCAATTAAAATATATATATAATTCACGCACATCAAGTTTTTGGCACCGTTGCCGGGGATGCGGTCTTCTTGAGAACGTTCGAGTTACTTATTTAGCCATTGTGAAAAGTGTATAAAGTTTTTGTCTCATTGTTTTGTTTGTCTTTGCATGATTATATGAAAAAGAAAAAAATATGATTATTTGCTATTTGTTTTTATATTTGTATATATAGTGCATTGTGCTCCTTCTTTTTCCCTAAAAGGTCGTGTATGTCATCAACCCCCGTTGCTGAAATCGTTGAGCCTTCATTGGAGCCGGAACGCAATCTTCATCTGAGACTGCGGGAGCGGTCCCGCACGGTAGCCGCTACGATCGAGGTAGACGCGAGGGAGACGACACATTCTACGAGGTTCATGTAGAAATGGCGGACGAGGAGGAAACGAGGATCTTAAATGAGATAGGAAAGCCATCACTTGAGGGTTTACCTGCGAGCATCAATGTACCGATGATTAATAATAATAATTTTGAGATCAAATCTGGAACCATATCGATGTTGCAGAATGCGGTGCAGTTTTATGGCAAGGATCACGAGGATCCTAGTGTCCATATTGCGGGTTTTTTGGAGGTTTGTGCCACGTTCACAATTCGTGACGCATCACAAGATGCGATACGACTTCGGCTCTTCCGTTTTCTTTACATGATGAAGCCAAGGAGTGGCTTCTCTCACTTCCAGCTAGATCTATCACTACATGGAATCAATTAGCTAAGAAGTTCCTCCAGAAATATTTCCCTCCAGAGAAAACTGTTCGGTTGAGAACCAAGATTCTCAACTTTCGCCAGGATGAGGATGAGTCCGTTTACAAGGCGTGGGAGCGGTTTAAAGAGCTTATGCGAAAGGTCCCACACCACGGGTTGCCCAAGTGGCAACAATGTCACATCTTCTACCATGGTTTAGATGGTCCAGGGCAGATGATGATCGATACATATTCGGGCGGAGACATCGGCACGAAGAATGCCACCGAGGCATTTGAGATTTTAGAGAGATGCGCCGCGAAGAATCGTACACAGCAGCCGCCGAGAGGGAAGAGTTCTCGACAGGGAGTTCATCACGTGGACGACTTCACTGCCATGACAGCACGTGTGGATGCCTTATCTTCGAAATTTGACCGAGTAATGGAGATACACTCGAGTGGTTCTTCGAGTGGGGGAGCATATCATGTAGGCGATTTTCCGACGGGAGAGATGTCACACGAGCATGTAGATTTCATGGGAAATCAATACCATCCTCAGAATAATCCCTACAGCAATACTTATAATCCGGGGTGGAAGAATCACCCAAATTTCAGTTGGAGGCCAGATGCGTCTACTCAGCATCCACCCGGATTTGCTCCACGTCCCACAGCTCTAGGAGCGTATGGTCAGCCTCGACCTCAGCAGACATCTCACACTAGCGAGCCTAGTGTGCTGGACATGTTCAGTCAGCTCATAGCCGGTCAGAATTCCATAAAGTCTGAGAATTAGAAGCGTTACAGGGATTATGACGGTCGTTTTGCGAGGCACGAGAGTGAGTTGAGAAGCCAAAAGGCTTCCATGCAGGCCATAGAGAACTGTCACACCCCGACCCGCAGCGGAAAAGGTGATCGGGACATGATTGGGTTATCATCAAAGCTCATGACATTTATTATAACGTTTCATATTCATTATTACAATTTAATGGGAAATATACAATCATAATTACATCATGTCCTAAACAACATTCTAGACTTCATTGTTTTCTTCTAAGGCATTTCCTATGTTTTCCTTGCTTCATCCGGTTCACCTGTATCATGTGTAAAAATGGTTTTTGGATCAACAAAAAGTTGGCGAGTGAATCCTATGAAAAACATTTGAACAAGTTTATTTAATTGATTATAAAATAAAGTGCACAACCACACATGAGTAAAAATAGATGTAAACTGATTCACAAAAACAATTAATCATTAAATAATGCACACACATACAACAATAGATTGTTTTGAGGCACGCGTTGCTCAACTCGTCTCCCACGAGGAACTAATGGGCCTAATGAATGAATTGCATATAACTTGACAATATGAAATACATAACTACAAACAATATATACATTCTAAGTTTAGATCACAATATGGTATGGCACAAGTTTAAATAAACGAGTTAATTTTAGTGACACATGACACACCCCAAAACGTGTAATTAAAAAGGGGAGTTGTAAGATTCACTCACATTGGGTGCGTTCGGTTGATGATGTTGAATACGCACGAAGTTGGATTTAACCACGAGTAAAACTAACCTAGATAATAACATAATGGTTTGGTAAATAAGCGGATTTTATTAATCAATTTTAGTAGGATGATTGGATATATTTTTGTGAGTTTAAGGCTATTTTCTAACCTTAAAAATGTTATTTTTAAGTATTTCTAATGTAAATAAATAAATAAAAGTAATAAAAAAAATGTTGATTTTTGACTGTTGACTTGTTGACTGTTGATTTTGTTGACCGGTTTTATTGTATCATTGTGTGCGCCGGGTGAGGCTCGAACCCGAGACCTCCCGTTCGCGTGCACGCAGCTCTACCAACTGAGCTACGTGTCTAACCCGAAATATTTCTGTTTTTAATTATATTTATATACTAATGAATTAATCCGAAAATCATTTATTTCAAAACAATTTAAATGACTCGCTCGGTGCTCTCCAAGGTCTCGAACCCGGGACCTGTGGTTTAGGTTAACACACAGTCCACCGCTGGACTGTGTGTCTAACTTGTTCAATAATCTGATTTTTATTATACTTATATACAAACTAAATAATTTCTTTCTGCTTTATATAAAAAGTTTGATAATTGTCCGGACCGGTGCGGTAGTCTTGACTCGAACTCGTGACATGCGTTTAAACGTTCACACAGTCCACCACTGGACTGTGTGTCTATCTTGGTTATTATTCCGGTTTTATTAAAATTAACATCTATTGCAGTGAATCCGGTTCGGTTAAAAAAAAAGGAACATTTTTATTAAGGCGAGTGTGCGTGGGACAAGAATCGAACTCGGGAGTAAGCGTGTTTATTTGCACACAGTCCACCGCTGGACTGTGTGTCTAACCCGGGATATATCTTGATTTTAATTAAACATATATACAACTGATACTTCGTCTTCTTCGTTGACTTAACCAGAACAACAACCCGACTGGTTCGATGATTTAATCCAGTTCTTTAGTGTGTTGTGATTAATTACATGTGAGATAAATAAAAAGAGTGAGAGAAAAACATCTCTCTGTTTCGCAGCGAAACTCTGGTGACAGAAAGCTAATCCGGCGACGTGTGTCCTGCGGCAGAGGGTCTTCAGCGAGCTTGAGATGAGTGTGGGTGGCTTCGGTATGAGCTCTGGGTGTTCAGTAAGGCACAGAGGTGAAAGGCTCGGTTTTCCGGCGAGTTGCAGCAGTTCTCCGGCGAGTGAAATTATGTCGGGAAAGAGTGTGATTGTGAGCGAAAAAGCTAACAGAGGTTAGAGGGGGTATTTATAGGGCAGAACATTGACGAATTTAGTCCGATTTCCGTCTTGATTCGTCTAATGATTTTTCCCGGGGGTTATAACTTGTGTCACGGACTGGACATCGGTTATAACCGATGTAGTAGTTAATGTTTACGTTAAGTCATTGATAACCGACGCCGTTTGACGAAATCGTCGGATTTTCCGGCGTCAACGGATTTGGGCGCGTCAGTTTGACTGGGTTTGATTTCTGTTTCGTTATTTGAATTAATTGTCTGGATATATTACCAAAGAATACAAGTGGCGGAGTGGTTTGATGGATGAGTGTTAAGTCATTGCTGAATTCGCTGGCTGACCCAGGTTCGAAACCCGGCAGCAGCCTTTTATTTTTATTTCCTTATTTTAAATACTTTTTCAAATATAAATTATATATTCCAATATACTTATTAATTATTTATCGTTTAAAATTAATTTGGGCATTAAATACGCAACGAAATTTTTAACTGATTGTTCGGTTAATAAACGGAGCGGGTTTGGTAAATCCGGTTTTTGACGGATGTTACAGTATCCCTGCTTTTTAAAAATTTCGTCCCGAAATTTAAGTAGTTATATATTTGTCTAAAAATGATGGTGTTTAGTTTGACAGTTACATACTTAGAAAAAGAGTAAGAGTTTAAGTTTTTTTTAACGTTCCTTGTAAGGGTTAAGTACCCTGCTACAGAATCCCTTTTTGTTGCCTACGGTAAAAATATTGATAAGCAGAGTTGATTCACTAAATATGATATCATGCGTAAGAGTTTTGATATGTTTGGGAAGATATGGTTATATCCTAAAGCAAAACTTCTAATACTACAACCTACATGGAACTTCTCATAACCGTCTAGCAATGCCTCTGATCCTTTGACAAGAATACTTATATATAGGAAGTACCAGCGGCGTATCCACCATATTCTTGTCAAATTTTCATTGGTTTTATCAGTAAGTTATGATTGGTTCTATGATGTGACTCTAGAACATAAATAAATGCCACAACCAATGTACCAATAAATTACTAAATCCTACATAGAACTTCTCATAACCGCCTGACAATGCCTCTGATCCTTTGACAAGAATACTTATATATAGGAAGTACCAGCGGCGTATCCACCATATTCTTGTCAAATTTTCATTGGTTTTATCAGTAAGTTATGATTGGTCCTATGATGTAACTCTAGAACATAAATAAACACAACCAATACTTGAGTCTCAATTCTGATAGCATACATGTTTGATTTGTGACAGTTCCTCTCTCGTTTGTTGTGATGGAGAGGTTAGTCTATGTAGAAATGGAACACAATCCAATTTCTTTAGATGGTGATATGATATGAATGTTAAATCATTGAATGTACACAAATTTCAACCAAGACAATACTAAATCCTACATGGAACTTCTCATAACCGCCTGATAATGCCTCGGATCCTTTGGCAAGAATACTTATATATAGGAAGTACCAGCGGCGTATCCACCATATTCTTGTCAAATTTTCATTGGCTTTATCGCAAGTTATGATTGGTTCTATGTGACTCTAATACATAAATAAACACAATCAACATAATTCTGATAGCATACATGTTTGAATGGTGACAGTACCTCTCTCGTTTGTTGGGGAAGGTTAGTCCTTGTGGAAGTGAGACATAGCTCAACTTCTTTAAATGATGAAATTGAAATACGTTGAAATGTATGATGAACAAATTTCGACCAAAACATTACTACATCCTACATGGAACTTCTCATAACCGCCTGATAATGCCTCTGATCCTTTGACAAGAATACTTATATATAGGAAGTACCAGCGGCGTATCCACCATATTCCTGTCAAATTTTCATTGACTTTATCCGTAAATTATGATTAGTTCTATGTGACTCTAAAACAAAAACAACAGCCAAAACTTGAGTCTTAATTCTGATAGTATCCATGTTTGAATGATGACAATACCTCTATCGTTTGTTGTGATGGAGAGGTTAGTCATTGTGGAAGTGAGACATAGCTCAACTTCTTTAAATGATGAAATTGAAATACGCTGAAATGTATGATGAACAAACTTTGACCAAAACGTACTAAATCCTACATGGAACCTCTCATAACCGCCTGATAATGCCTCTGATCCTTTGACAAGAATACTTATATATAGGAAGTACCAGCGGCGTATCCACCATATTCTTGTCAAATTTTCATTGACTTTATCCGCAAGTTATGATTAGTTCTATGTGACTCTAAAACAACCACAACAACCAAATCTTGAGTCTTAATTCTGATAGTATACATGTTTGAATGATGACAATACCTCTCTCGTTTGTTATGATGGAGAGGTTAGTCTATGTAGAAATGGAATACAATCCAATTTCTTTAAATGATAAGATGCTATAAATGCTAAATCAGTAAGTACAAAACAAACTTCAATCAAGACAATACTAAATTCCACATGGAACTTCTCATAACCGCCAGATAATGCCTCTGATCCTTTGGCAAGAATACTTATATATAGGAAGTACCAGCGGCGTATCCACCATATTCTTGTCAAATTTTCATTGGCTTTATCCGTAAATTATGATTAGTTCTATGTGACCTTAAAACAAAAACAAACTGAAATAGTAATTCGCATTAGGATCCTTGGATAAGATTCCAATTTATAACTGAGATACGGGAAAATTGAGATAACATAAAGAAAAACATAAAAACTAAGCGGCTGGAGTTGAATCTTCATTTTCGGTGAAGGGGACTAGTTGGGTGGTTTCGTTTGGGTCGTCATTATCTTCAACAAGGTTGGCGTTGATGTTGAAAACTCTTCCTCTTGCTGGTGGCCTAGTGATTGGGTTTTCTTGATTTACTTGGTTAACTGGGTTTGATTGAGCTTAAGCGTTTATGATGTTAACCAATCGAGGGCACGTGTTTCTATAGTGGGTAGGGTCGCCACAATTGAAACAAGCTCGAACATAAGGTAACATGGGGTATTGGGGTTGTTGATAGGTTTGGATCATGTTTTGAGTAGGGGGAGAGATTTGGTTTTGAGGGGTGCGGCAAACCTTGCACAAATGACCATAGCGTCCACAATTCGCATATAGTCGACAAGGTAAGGTAGATGGATGGTGATAAAAACAGGTGTTACATCGAGGGTGCGGTCCAAGGTATGGTTTCTTATTTGGGTAAGTTGAGTTGGGTGCTACTTGAGTGATTGGGATAGCTTGGATGTGTATGGCTTGTGAAATTGGTTGATTACGTTGTGTGACAGCGAAAAGTTGCCCATCTCGTTTTCTCTTAAAAGTGGGTTGAGAAGGGGATTCGGTTCGGGTGGAGTTTGAAGTTTCAGTCGATGCCTTATCCTTCTTCTTCTCCTCCTTCAAGTCTTTGTTCCGGATTCGGTTTTCGGTGAGCTCGGTAGCTAACTCCATTGCTGCTTCCAAAGTTGCAGGTGTGGTACTTATTACAGAGTCTTGAATTTTTTACGGAAGACCTCGAATGTAGTGCTCGATCAAACGGTAGAGGGGAGTGAACAAGTTGGGAACCATTTGATTTAACTCGAGGAATCTTTTGTTGTAGGTGGTGTGGTCGCCTTCCTTTTGCTTCAACGAATAGAACTCATCTTCTAATTTCTTGATTTCGCTCCTCGGGCAAAACCGTCTTGTCATGATTTCCTTCAACTCTTCCCAAGTCAAAGTCATAGCATCTTCAACGCCTCATTTGGCCTTCTCTGTATTCCACCAAGTAAGTGCTATCCCATATAAACGACCGGTAGCATATCGCACTTTGCGATCATCGGAGCAATCGCAATTTAGAAAAGTGTTCTCCATTTCTTCAAACCAATGGAGGAGAGCGGTGACACCTTCAGTCCCTTCGTATTTTGGAGGGTCGCAGGATTTGAAATGCTTGTAGGTGCATTTAGTGGTATTTGGGGGAGGGTTGATAACGTTTTGATCTTCTTGGTTGACAGGATTAGCGGTAAGTGCTTGTTGGACTTGGATTACAATGTTGGGTATTACGGCAGCCATTTGTTGAGCGATTAGGGCAGCCATGCGCTCGCGAGCTTTTCCGGTTCTCATCTTCCTACGGGCGAGACTAGAAGACATCTACAAGGAATACATATCAAGAGTATGAGTTCGATGTTTTTGGGTTCATGGGTCGTATTTAGGAATGAACATTCATAAAATAAGTATAGAAAAATAAATCTACTACATCCATAGGATGTCTTGGGCTTTGCTCGTAATTGGGCCTTGCATGCCGCCATACTTCACCTTCGTAATCATGTGGGTCCCCATGAATACCGGGTTTTTCATATGGTTCGCATGTGTTAGCCTGGTTACGTACACTAAAACCCGGAGAAAATCGAGAAATATGTAACGTATGATATTCGGAATGTGTCCAGGTATAGACACGGTGACACCTCAAAGTGGGGTTAGTTCGAACGACGTTTGGTGTGGCATGCTTTGGCCTAATAGGTCCTTCGTACTCTCATCGTTAGTCCCCACGTAGGCAAACTGGTCCGTTATATTGGATTTATACGAATGCCAACCTAGACAGGACGTTCCGACTACCGGTGCTTGTACCCTTCCAGTTACTACATGCCCGTCGCAGAACTTACTTTGATGAGATTTGAAAATTGTGACAAAATATTTGAATAATAAAAGTATGAAGATGATTTGAATATATGAACATTGAAATATGTATGATGAATGTGTATGTAAGTATGTATGTTTTACTGTAAGTATAAACAAATATGAAACAAATAAACATCATAAGTTTGTATGTAACCACCTAAACAATTAAAATTTAGGCAACTATAGTATAGGCTCTAAGGGTCTAATAACCTATCCTATATCCCTATAGTCATGGCTCTGATACCAATCTGTCACACCCCGACCCGCAGCAGAAAAGGTGATCGGGACATGATTGGGTTATCATCAAAGCTCATGACATTTATTATAACGTTTCATATTCATTATTACAATTTAATGGGAAATATACAATCATAATTACATCATGTCCTAAACAACATTCTACTTCATTGTTTTCTTCTAAGGCATTTCCTATGTTTTCCTTTGCTTCATCCGGTTCACCTGTATCATGTGTAAAAATGGTTTTTGGATCAACAAAAAGTTGGCGAGTGAATCCTATGAAAAACATTTGAACAAGTTTATTTAATTGATTATAAAATAAAGTGCACAACCACACATGAGTAAAAATAGATGTAAACTGATTCACAAAAACAATTAATCATTAAATAATGCACACACATACAACAATAGATTGTTTTGAGGCACGCGTTGCTCAACTTGTCTCCCACGAGGAACTGATGGGCCTAATGAATGAATTGCATATAACTTGACAATATGAAATACATAACTACAAACAATATATACATTCTAAGTTTAGATCACAATATGGTATGGCACAAGTTTAAATAAACGAGTTAATTTTAGTGACACATGACACACCCCAAAACGTGTAATTAAAAAGGGGAGTTGTAAGATTCACTCACATTGGGTGCGTTCGGTTGATGATTATGAATACGCACGAAGTTGGATTTAACCACGAGTGAAACTAACCTAGATGATAACATAATGGTTTGGTAAATAAGCGGATTTTATTAATCAATTTTAGTAGGATGATTGGATATATTTTTGTGAGTTTAAGGCTATTTTCTAACCTTAAAAATGTTATTTTTAAGTATTTTTAATGTAAATAAATAAATAAAAGTAATAAAAAAAATGTTGATTTTTGACTGTTGACTTGTTGACTGTTGACTTTGTTGACCGGTTTTATTGTATCATTGTGTGCGCCGGGTGAGGCTCGAACCCGAGACCTCCCGTTCGCGTGCAAACAGCTCTACCAACTGAGCTACGTGTCTAACCCGAAATATTTCTGTTTTTAATTATATTTATATACTAATTGAATTAATCCGAAAATCATTTATTTCAAAACAATTTAAATGACTCGCTCGGTGCTCTCCACAGGTCGCGAACCCGGGACCTGTGGTTTAGGTTAACACACAGTCCACCGCTGGACTGTGTGTCTAACTTGTTAAATAATCTAATTTTTATTATACTTATATACAAACTAAATAATTTCGTTTCTGCTTTATATAAAAAGTTTGATAATTGTCCGGACCGGTGCGGTAGTCTGGACTCGAACTCGTGACATGCGGTTTAAACGTTCACACAGTCCACCACTGGACTGTGTGTCTATCTTGGTTATTATTCCGGTTTTTATTAAACTTAACATATATTGCAGTGAATCCGGTTCGGTTAAAAAAAGGAACATTTTTATTAAGGTGAGTGTGCGTGGGACAAGAATCGAACTCGGGACGTAAGCGTGTTTATTTGCACACAGTCCACCGCTGGACTATGTGTCTAACCCGGGATATATCTTGATTTTAATTAAACATATATACCACTGATACTTCGTCTTATTCGTTGGACTTAACCAGAACAACAACCCGACTGGTTCGATGATTTAATCCAGTTCTTTAGTGTGTTATGATTAATTACATGTGAGATAAATAAAAAGAGTGAGAGATTAAGAGTGTGGTATACCGAACAGTGGCTCCTCTGTTTCGCCGGCGAAACTCCGGTGACAGCAAGCTAATCCGGCGACGTGTGTCCTGCGGCAGAGGGTCTTCAGCGAGCTTGAGATGAGTGTGGGTGGCTTCGGTATGAGCTCTGGGTGTTCAGTAAGGCACAGAGGTGAAAGGCTCGGTTTTCCGGCGAGTTGCAGCAGTTCTCCGGCGAGTGAAATTATGTCGGGAAAGAGTGTGATTGTGAGCGAAAAAGCTAACAGAGGTTAGAGGGGGTATTTATAGGGCAGAACATTGACGAATTTAGTCCGATTTCCGTCTTGATTCGTCTAATGATTTTTCGGTGGTTATAACTTGTGTCGCGGACTGGACATCGGTTATAACCGATGTAGTAGTTAATGTTTACGTTAAGTCATTGATAACCGACGCCGTTTGACGAAATCGTCGGATTTTCCGGCGTCAACGGATTTGGGAGCGTCAGTTTGACTGGGTTTGATTTCTGTTTCGTTATTTGAATTAATTGTCTGGATATATTACCAAAGAATACAAGTGGCGGAGTGGTTTGATGGATGAGTGTTAAGTCATTGCTGAATTCGCTGGCTGACCCAGGTTCGAAACCCGGCAGCAGCCTTTTATTTTTATTTCCTTATTTTAAATACTTTTTCAAATATAAATTATATATTCTAATATACTTATTAATTATGTATCGTTTAAAATTAATTTGGGCATTAAATACGCAACGAAATTTTTAACTGATTGTTGGGTTAATAAACGGAGCGGGTTTGGTAAATCCGGTTTTTGACGGATGTTACAAGAACCAAGTTGGCCAGATTGCCAAGATCTTGTCTGAGAGACAACAGGGGGGCCTTCCAAGCAATACGGAGCCTAATCCGAATGCTACTGCGAAGGCCATCACGTTGAGAAGAGGCAAGACCGCTGAGCCCATCACTTTGGCTGCTTCACCAAAGCCGGTTGATGATGAGGTTGATGAGGAGATTGAGATGGAGTCTCGGGGTGAGGTGTAACAGAGGCGAGTCCCAGCAAGTACAGCACGACCCAAGGAGCCATTGAGAGAGTATGTCCCTCCCATTCCATATCTGGGGAGGTTGAAGAAGCAGAAGATGGAGGAACACTATGGTAAATTCCTTGAGCTTTTTAAGCAACTTCATATAGATTTACCATTTGTTGAAGCACTTTCTCAAATGCCTAAGTATGCCAAGTTTCTGAAAGATATCTTATCTAACAAAAAGAAACTTGAGGAGCTTTCGCATGTGACCTTGAATGAGGAGTGTTCAGCGGTTCTTCAGAACAAACTACCAAAGAAAATGAATGATCCTGGGAGTTTCACTATCCCGTGTTTGATTGGTAGTTTGTCGGTCAGCAATGCATTAGCTGACCTTGGAGCTAGCATACCTCATGCCATATGCGGTTTTTGCTAAGCTAGACTTAGGAGAGCCAAAGCCCACTCGTATGAGCATTCAGCTTGCCGATCATTCAGTGAAGTATCCTCGAGGCATAGTTGAGAATATGCTTGTGAAAATAGACAAGTTTGTCATTCCTGTCGATTTCGTGATTTTGGACATGGATGAGGACAAAACTGTCCTGCTTATCTTAGGTCGACCACTTCTAGCCACTGCTAGAGCCTTGATTGATGTTTGCATCGGCAGACTTACTCTTAGGGTTGATGATGAGGAGGTGACCTTTGATACTGGTAAATCCATGCAGCATCCACAGAGTCATGATGATACACTCTATTTCATTGAGACTATCGATACATATGTGAGTGATCATCTTCATGGCACATTTGAGGAGGATGTGGTGGAAACGCAGTTACTTGGAGGGGAGACTTTTGGTTCACCTGCTGGGAGCAAACTAGTTGAGGAGACGACTTGTCTGATAGGTCATGTGTCTCCCCCGTGTCCAGAGGTTTTTAAGGTTGTGGATCGGTTGCTGAGCCTAAAGCACGCCCTTCTGTTGAAGATCCACCTTCAATTGAGCTTAAGGAGCTTCCAGAGCACTTGGAGTATGCCTTCTTGGAGGGTGCAACTCATTTGCCTGTAATCATTTCTGCTGGATTGTCAGGAGAGGAGAAGGATCGATTGCTCGAGGTCTTGAAGCAACACAAGAAGGCGATCGCGTGGAAGATTATGGATATAAAAGGGATTAATCCATCCTTTTGTACCCATAAGATCTTGATGGAGGAGGACTTTAAACCTGTAGTTCAGCATCAGAGGCGTTTGAACCCAAACATGCAGGAGGTTGTGAAGGAAGAGGTCATCAAACTACTTGATGCAGGTTTGATATATCCGATCTCTGATTCACCTTGGGTTAGCCCTGTGTAGGTAGTCCCGAAGAAAGGAGGCATGACGGTGTGACGAACGAGAAAAACGAGTTGATTCCTACTCGTACAGTCACCAGATGGAGAGTTTGCATTGATTATCGCAAACTCAATGATGCCACGAGGAAGGATCATTTCCCACTCCCTTTCATTGATCAGATGTTGGAGAGGTTGTCGGGTAGGATGTTCTACTGCTTCGTTGATGGTTTCTCAGGTTATTTTCAGATTCCCATGTCTCCTGAGGATCAGGAGAAGACGACATTCACATGTCCCTATGGCACATTTGCCTATCGGCGGATGCCCTTTGGACTGTGTAATGCCCCAACAACATTTCAGAGATGTATGGTGGCCATTTTTCACGACATGATCGAGGACTCCATAGAGGTTTTCATGGATGATTTTTCTGTATTTGGGAGTTCTTTCGATCAGTGTCTCGGGTATCTGAAGAGGATGTTGGCTAGGTGTGAAGAAGCCAACTTGGTGTTGAACTGGGAGAAATGCCACTTCATGGTGAAGGAGGGCATTGTGCTTGGGCACAAGATTTCACAGGCGGGGCTCGAGGTTGATCGAGCCAAGGTTGAGACTATTTCTAAGCTTTCGCCTCCCACATCAGTGAAATCTATTAGGAGTTTTCTAGGTCATGCAGGTTTTTACCGGCGATTCATAAAGGACTTTTCCAAAATCGCCCGTCCCATGACTCAGCTCCTCGAGAAGGATGCCCAATTCGTTTTCTCCGATGAATGCCTTAAGGCATTCGAGGTTTTGAAAGAGATGTTGGTGAATGCCTGATCATGGTAGCTCCCAACTGGGAGCTACCCTTTGAGTTGATGTGTGATGCGAGTGATTTCGCTGTCGGGGCCGTCATGGCTCAAAGGAGAGATAAGCACATTCACCGATTTACTATGCGAGCAAGACTTTCAACGACGCTCAAGAGCACTACACCACGACAGAGAAAGAGCTCCTAGCTGTGGTCTTTGCATTTGATAAGTTTCGGTCTTATCTCGTCCTTTCCAAAACCATTGTGTACACGGATCATGCAGCTCTTCGGTATCTTTTTAGCAAGCAGGATGCTAAACCGAGGTTGATACGGTGGATTCTTTTGCTGCAAGAGTTCGATATTGAGATCCGTGATAAGAGAGGGGCTGAAAATCTTGCAGTCGATCATTTGTCTCGACTTGAGCATTCTGAGAGGAAGGAAATTCGTGGGCCTAACATCAATGACAATTTCCCCCATGAGTTTCTTATGAGGATCGAGATGAGTGATGATTCCCCATGGTTTGCTGACTTCGCGAACTACTTAGCTAGTGGCATCCTGATTAAGGGGATGACCCATCAGCAAAAGCGAAAGTTCTTTACGGATGTTAAGTACTACTTTTGGGATGACCCTTACTTGTTTAGGGTAGGAGCGGATCAGATGATCCGGCATTGCGTGTATGGTGACGAGGCGAGAGATATTTTGCGCCACTGTCACGAGGGACCTACGGGAGGCCACCACGGAGCTAATAACACTGCGAAGAAAGTATTCGAATCTGGATTCTTTTGGCCGACTATCTTCCGTGATGCCCATGAGTGGGTAAGGTCTTGTGATGCTTGTCAGAGGGCAAGCAACATTTCAGCACGCCATGAGATGCCGCAAAACGGCATCCAAGTTTGTGAGATCTTTGATGTATGGGGGCTAGACTTCATGGGTCCCTTTCCGACTTCTTTTGGTAACCGCTATATTCTAGTTGCTGTTGACTACGTGTCCAAGTGGGCTGAAGCACAGGCTTTACCCACAAATGATGCTAGAGTAGTGGTGAATTTTTGAAGAAGTTGTTTGCTCGATTTGGTGCCCCTAAGGTATTGATTAGTGACCGTGGGACGCATTTCTGCAATGCACAGCTTGAGAAAGCATTGTCCCGATATGGTGTGCAGCATTGGTTTTCTACACCATACCACCCACAGACGAGTTGGCAGGTCGAGGTCACTAATCGGGGTATCAAGCGGATTTTGGAGAAGACGGTTAACTCTAGCCGTAAGGATTGGTCCGAGAAGTTGGATGATGCACTGTGGGCTTTCCGGACAGCCTCCAAGACTCCTATAGGCACCACACCGTTTAAATTGGTCTATGGAAAGTCTTGTCATCTTCCTGTGGAGCTCGAGCACAAAGCCTATTGGGCTTTGAAGACAGTTAATCTTGATATGGCTGCTGCGAGCGAGAACAGGTTTGTGCAGATCCACGAGACTGAGGAGCTAAGGAATGAGGCATATGAGAGCTCCAAGCTATACAAGGAACGTACCAAGACGTTGCATGATAGCCGCTTGAAGGACAGGAAAGAATTCCGAGTGGGTGATCGTGTGTTGTTATACAACTCTCGTCTGAGGTTATTTCCTGGTAAGCTCAAGTCTCGATGGTCAGGTCCCTACACTGCACGGTCAGTGTTTCCTTACGGGACAGTGGAGATAGGTCACGAGGATGGCCGGTTGTTTAAGGTCAACGGGCATAGGTTAAAGGCTTATGTTGGAGGGCCCGTTGATCAGAGTGAGGAGGTTGTTACCCTCCACCCTAGGAACAAATGAATGCGGGGTGGTGAGTCTAGCTGAAGACTCGTAAATAAACTTAGCCCGTTTTTGTATATATATTGTGTCGGTTGTTTGTTTTTCTTTTTCAGGTTGCGGTTCGTTCTGGTCGCGAGGGATGTTAGTGCTTGTTGCCGGCTCTCAGGTATGTTAGTTCGGCTATTTACTTGGTAGGAGATGCTTCGTGAGTGTCCCGGGTTCAAGGAGTCCGTTCAATTCTCATTTTTATTTCCACCCTTTAGTTTCTAATTAATTTTTTGTACAAACTATGTTTTTCAAAATAAAAAAAATTCGAAAATCGAGCACTATCAACCGAAAAATCTGGCACTACCAGACCTTCTAGTGTCAGCCCCTTTGCAGAACCAATAATAGCACCCACCAATAATACATTCAACCACTTTCCTTTAACCTCTCCTTCTTACTCTCTTGAACCTATTCAAAGCACTCACGAATCCCTTGCATCTCCTTGTTTCCTCCAAGATTACTAGTTTCTTTCATCCCAACAATCATTCCAGGTACGAATCCTTCTCCTTCTTTGTTAAGTTCTTGATCTTAGGGTTTGTTCTTCATGGTAGTTTATGTTTTGTTTTTAGGGCTTGGTCTAAATCACCCGATTCAAGCCCGTTTTTTGTGTTGTTATTGACCATAAATGACCGATTTACAAAACCCCTAAGCAAAAAGATGGAAAAATCGGGTTTTGGGTGCGTTTTGAGCAATTTTGTGATTCTGAGTTCCGTCACGCACGAGGGTGCCAGGTTCTGGCACGACCGTGCTCTTCATAAGTTGATGATGGATCTTCATAAATCTGGAAAACCTGCCCAACATCACGCACGATCGTGCCAGAGCCTAGCACGACCATGCTCTTCATAAAATTTTGCCAGATCGCTCAAATCGCCCAGAAATCTGTCCAGTTAAGTCAGGCACGAGGGTGCCAAAATCTGGCACGACCATGCCACTTGAAGAATAAACCCAGAACTTCACAATTTTCCCAGAAACTTCATAAATCTGCTGTTGTTCATCCATGCACGATCGTAACAAACCCAGGCACGACCATGCCAACTATCCAGAGGTCCATTTTTGTTTTAATTTCGTTGGTGATTAATTCTGGTTGTCTTCAGATGGTTCACCCGTTCATGCGGTTTAGCAACAATGCCAAGGAAGGGCATCGTATACAGAAAGCGGAGCGGTTATAGGCTCGGAGGAACCAAATTGAGCCGATGAGGAGGCTTCAAAAAGTAGACTTGGATTTGCTCGGTCAATCCGAGCGGTTCGAAGACTTGATGACACCTCCATGGAACCGCCTGTTTGACATTGCTGAACCATATTATGTTGAGCTTGTGATCGAGTTCTTTGCATCCTTCAGCTGCACTTTTCCATGCCCGGACGTATATGATAAAAAGGTTGGTGTGAGCTACCGGTTGGGGCGGAAATGGCACCACCAGTCCATTAGTCGTTTCAGACAGGTATTGGGGTTGTATGAGGACGATGAAATCGACGCCGAGCTGTTTGATGGCAGTTTGCAAGATTGGGAGCTGGGGGTTGATAGAGCAGCATTCTGGGATCAAATCACGGTACCTGGTCGGGTTTGGGACCCGCGCAAGGCTAAAGCTACTTGAATTCTCGACCCACTTCATCGGGTCATCGAGCGAGCCATCTTTCACATGATCGGGGGTCGCGGCGGTAGCATAGGCAACATCACCAACCGCGACCTCTTCCACCTAAACTGCATTAGTTCGGGTTCAAACTGCATGTAGCTGCAAGCGTTGTGGAGTCCATCTTCTAAGGTATTGGTTCGAAGGCCACTTCAAAGATTTGTGGGGGTGCTTTTGCAACCAAACTCGCGAAGTATTATCGAGTCTCATTAGATGGTCTTACCGAAGCTTGTGATTAAGGCCTGCTCGACTTGGCCCAGCTGAACTCCATGCATATGATACGTAAGGTTAATGGTATCCCGAAGCTTGTCGACAAGTTAGGTAGGATTTGGGATCCGCTTCCCGAGGGGGATGGTGATAGTGATGATGGTGGTGATGGCGGTGATGGTGGTGATGACGTTCACATGCAGGATGCTCCGGTTCACGAGCCTGAGGGATTTGCTGGAGGAGCGATTCCTCGCATGCAGTTGGGTCATGGTTTCGAAAACCCAACTTGGGGGCATGAGCATGGTGATTTTGGTGGTAGTGGCTTTGAGCAGGGCAGGTACGGGCCTTACAACCCGACCACACTTGATCTTTGGTAGAGGATGCACAGGCTTGATTTGAGCCTGCAAAAGACGAGACGGGATGTTGGTCTGATTCACACAGAGGTATATAGGTAGGGTAATTTTCTGGAGGACATGTATGAGCAAAGTCGGTGGAGCTTTGACTGGCTCTTCAGCTCGCAGCAGCACATAGCGAACTCAATGAATGCTCCATACACGTAGCCGCCTCCCCATTTCACGCGCAGATCACGATTCGACCGCAGAGACGACACCGGTCCTTCTGGACCGAGTGACAGGTCTTAGCCCCATCTCCATTTTGTACTTTACTAATTCGTATTTTAGGGGTGTGCCATTTTGCACCGTCCATACACCCCTTCGTTGTGATCTTTTATTTTTTTTATTATGATTAGTGGTTTAAATAAACAAGGCAAGGGTACATGGGTTGGGTAATCTTTAGTGTATTTGATCTTGTTTGCTAGTGTGTAGTATTGCTTGGTTGAGAGGTTGGTTTGTTGGTTGCTTGGCGGTTCGTTGCGGTTGCTCCTTACTTGTCACTTTGCTCCATTCATGCCGTTTCATTTCAGGGGAGTTTTCGTGTTCCCATTTTCCTCCGCTTTCATTATATATGTTTTCATATATTTGTTTTTGTGTACATCGAGGGCGATGTACATTTCAAGTGTGGGGAGGTGATTTAGCGCTTGAGCTTTGTTGTCATGTTAAAAAATAAAATAAATAAATAAATAAAATAATAATAAAAATAAAATAAAATAAAGCTCTCTTGAATGAATTTTTGTGGCTTAATAATCAACCCAACATAAGTTTTTATAAAAGCACTAATTTTTTTGACAAATATACAAAGGGTGAACGCAAAAAGAGCTCGCTCGCGTGAGGATTACCACTAAGAAATTTTTCGTATACACTTGAGAATGAGAAATCAAGCGATTGACCTACTTGTTTGCCTTGCATATTTGCCCAATACACCGTTTCCGTGAGTTATTTTTGAGCCTTTGTAGCTTTAGAATTATTTTTGCTCATGTTTTTGCGGGCAAAGATTGAGTGAGCCGGATGACTTTTGTGATTTAGAACTTGTGTTAGGTATACATTTCGATGCCGCAAGGCGAATATATAGCATGAAAATGATTGACACTAGGAAACCTTTTCTTTTTAACCAATTTTTATGTATTCCCTCACCCAAATCATTCCCTTAGTTAAACCAATTTGAGCCTTCCCCTTTCATTTCTTTTAAACCACTAAATACTAGCCACTTAGCCAAATTAGCCTTTTATATTTTAACCCATTTTGTTTGGAAGCCCGGTTTGGTTAGCGATTAACTTGTTACTTTTGTATAGTATCTTAGTTTATAGTTGCAACATCATGGGGTAGAGTTTTTATCTAAGTAGACGTACTTAGTTTCCCTCTCAAGCATGTGCGAAAAAAACTGAGAAAAACGATTATAGTTAAAAAAAGCCTTACCAAGTGGCTTCATTAGAGCAATTTTGGAGTGGAAAAGCTAAATCAGTTGATTAGCTCTCGGTTAGATAATAATAAATTGTATAGTTCTTATTTTCTTTTGTTTCAAGTTAGTCGAACCGCCGAGTTACAAACGTTTTAGCCACTTTAAATATCCACTTCCATACCCTTGACCCTAGCCAAGTTACAACCCGAATAAGACCTCATGATTCATGTTATGTTTTTGTCGAGTGATTAAATTTGATCCTTTCACAAGCTTACGATATCACATAGTCATCGTCGTGGCATCGAGTGTTTAACACATACTCCATAAATCGTATGTGCACCCAGATATTAGCCGAGTGTGTGTGAACATTGTGAGGATGTGAGGTAGGCTTGTAGGGATTTCCAAGATGGACCATTGCTCATAAACTTATTTTATATACCTTTTTGGTTTTTTTCATCATGTCGAGTAGTCCTTGATTGTTATAGCCCGAGTAATTTGTTTGTGCGTATAAAATGATAGTTGAGGTTATTGCCATTTAGAGAGTTTTAGTTTGTTTTAGTTGTTTTAGTTTGCTTGAGGAAAAGCAAAGTTCAAGTGTGGGGATGTTTGATGTATAAGAATTTATACATCTTTAAAACGTCAAATAGACCTGTTTACGCGAGAACTTGTCGCATTTTCATTGATTTTGGTACTCATTTGAGTTGTTTGTAAAAATACAGGTTCGGGCTTCGGCTCGGTGTTGAAATGGAGGCTTTTGGAGCAAAAAGGAGCAAAAACAGAGTTTTCCAGCAAACTGCCAGATATGGCACGACCGTGCCAACCACTGGCACGACCGTGCCAGACCAACCCTGATCGGCACTCTCATCAGGACGGCAGATTCTAGGCGAACCAGGAAGAATTTACGACTGGCACGACCGTGCCAAGCCAAACCAGTCTGAGATCAGCTTATTCCCGGGATCATTTTAGCCATTTTCGAATACTTTACCGGGAAGCACGACCATGCCAATGGTTGGCACGACCGTGCCAACTCAGAAACGTTTGAGCGGGATTTTTCCCAAAATGGCTAGCAAACAAGTCAACACTCGAAAAAGGCACTCTGACACTTACCCAGCACGACCGTGCCAAAAGGTGGCATGGTCGTGCCAAACTCCCAGTAGCATAAATACGTGGTTTAAGCTCATTTGGAGGGGGGTTGGAGCATTTTGGTGAAGATTTCTCTCAAGAATCTGCCTTGGAAGCTTGTAGGTGTCAAGAGGAAGCTTTGAAGAGGAGTATTACACTTAGAGATCCACTCAAATTACCATTTACTTGTCTTTAATCTTGGTAAGAAACTTCTTAAATTATGAACAATTATTGTCTTTGTATGTTTATTTGGTTACCATGAGCCTTGTAGGCTAAACATTTGGTGTTGTCTAAACTAGTTGAAACTTATGAATATGTGATAACCATGGAAGTTGATGTGGTGATTGTTTTTGTTAATCTTCATAGTAGTGCTTAACCTTGTTCTTGGAGTTCTTATGCATGCTTTAAAGTCCTTGTTCTTGAATGTTTGGTCATAAGTATTTACATGTTGTGTTGGAAAGCCCATGTAAAGATTATGATTATTGAATCTTAGTAACTTGTTAGTATCATTCATAACATGAAACTAGGAATGGTAATTGTTAACATGGCTTGAATGATGATTTGAACATGTGTAGGAATTCTTGCATTTAGATTTAGAAAAATCATAGTAATGTTTACATGGATTCTATAGTTGTGTTTGTGTTAGATTGATGTTTTTTGGCCAAGGTTATTATCTAGCATGACAATGCTTGTGGTTCTTGTCAAGAACATGATGATAGTGCTACTTACTTGAAAGCAAGTTGGGGTGATTGTTATGTTGTTCATGGTAATTTTCCTAAACTTGTATAGTTAGGAGTTTTGGCAAACAAATAACTCTTGTTTAAAGGTTAACATTAACTAAGCAAGGGAGCTTCAAATAATAATTTTTAGGTGATTAGAGTGATTATTTCATTTTAGTTTTCCTAAAGATTATAAACTAGGAAACCTTGATTGGAGACTTAGTTAATTTAGAGCTTGCATCACCATTGATCCTTCCCTTAGTTGTCACATGTTTGTTTGTGGATACTTAGTTTAGGCAACCTTTCTTAGATATTGTTATCCTCTAGCTTAGTAGTAGTTTATTATTTTGAATGATAAATTAGGAACAAAACCAACTCTTTGATTGAAAAGGCTTTGAAGTAACAAAAGTTTAGTATCGAGACACCGCGTCCACAGATTGATATCCGGTTCAAATTATATTACCTCCCGATGGGTACACTTGCCCTTTGTGTGTGTAGTTAGTTTTTAGGTGAAAACCATTTTTAAAACTATATTTGTGTGAAGAAAAATCTAATTAAAATATATATATAATTCACGCACATCACAGGGTATTCTCATTAAAACAAGCAAATTAGTTGGCGCGAATCAAAATTTCAAGATCATTCAAAGCTTGAGAGTCGCGAACACTATACACATAGCTTCGTCGACTTAGAGCATCGGCGACGACGTTTGCTTTGCCGGGATGGTAGCGTATCTCACAATCATAGTCGTTGAGAAGTTCAACCCACCTGCGTTGGCGCATATTCTGTTCTTTTTGGTTAAAGATATGTTGTAAGCTCTTATGGTCGGTGAAGACCGTACACTTTGTCCCATAAAGGTAGTGTCGCCATATCTTTAATGCAAAAACAACTGCACCGAGTTCGAGATCGTGGGTAGTGTAGTTCTTCTCGTGGATTTGAGTTGTCGAGACGCATACACGATAACCCTGTCTCGTTGCATGAGAACACAACCAAGACCAAGATTAGAGGCATCGCAGTAAATGATAAAATTGTCATTTCCGTCGGGTAGAGCGAGTACAGGAGCGTTGCATAGCATACGCTTGAGAGTTTGAAAGGCTTCCTCTTGTTTGGAATCCCAAACAAAAGGTTTGTCCTTATGAGTTAAAGCGGTAAGAGGAACAGTGATTTTAGAAAAGTCGGCGATGAATCGACGGTAGTAACCCGACAATCCAAGAAAAGAACGGATTTCTGATGCATTCTTCGGCGTAATCCAACTCTTTATAGCTTTGATCTTTGCAGGGTCGACGTGAATTCCTTGACTGTTAATGATGTGACCAAGGAATTGGACTTCTTCGAGCCAGAATTCACACTTAGAGAACTTGGCATAAATACGATTTCCTTGAAGGAGTTCGAGAACTAAACGGAGATGGCGCGCATGTTCGGTTCTCGACTTCGAGTAGATAAGGATATCATCAATAAACACGATGACGAAACCATCCAAGAAGGCTTTACACACACGGTTCATCAAATCCATGAAGACCATGGGTGCATTTGTGAGACCGAAAGGCATGACCATGAATTTGAAATTGCCATAACGGGTACGAAAGGCGGTTTTCGGAATATCTTCTTCCAACACACGTAACTGATGAGAACTGGAACGTAGATCAATCTTAGAAAAACAAGTAGCACCTTGAAGCTGATCAAATAAGTCGTCGATTCGGGGACGAGGATAGCGGTTCTTTATCGTGAGTTTGTTAAGTTCACGATTATCGATGCACATTCGGAACGTCCCATCTTTCTTTTTCACAAAAAGAACGGGTGCGCCCCATGGCGAAGTGCTTAGGCGTATGAAACCTTTATCAAGAAGCTCTTCAAGTTGGCTAGATAGCTCGCGCATTTCGGATGGTGCGAGACGATACGGAGCTTTAGCAACGGGAGTAGCACCGGGAATCAAATCGATACGGAATTCAACATCACGAGTAGGGGGTAAACTGGGTAAATCGTCTGGAAAGACTTTAGGAAATTCACAAACAACGGGAACGTCTTTAAAGGTTTTCTTCTCTTTCTCCAGGTTCACGATGTGGGCTAGGAAAGCAACACATTGCTTTCGCAAACATTTGTGTGCTCGAGTACATGACAAAAGCATCAACTTCTTTGAGGGTGTTTCACCGTAAACATTTAGTTGATCACCGTTTGGAAGAGGGAAACGAATCATCTTATCGAAGCAAACAACTTCAACATGATTCACGAAGAAAATCCATGCCTACTATGATATCAAAGCTACCTAATTGCATAGGTATGAGATTGATCGAGAAGATATGGTTGTTGAGATCGAGAGAACAACCACGTAGGACGGAGTTAACGACAATGGTTATTTCGGTGGCGACTTCAACATCGAAAGTCTTTGGGAGTTTAGCACGTTTACACTTTAAAACTTTTTCGAATTCTAACGATACAAAACAGTTATCGGCACCAGTATCAAATAAACATGAAGCATAAATACCATTAACAAGGAACGTACCGTTGACAACATTGTTGTCGTTCTGAGCCTGGCGATGATTGAGATTGAAGGCGTGCCCACGCACATCCTGTGGTTGCTACTGCTGAGGCTGTGATGGTTGTGGCTGCTGCTGCTGCTCTTGCTTCACGGATTTGTTTGGGTAGACATTGCTAAAGTGGTTTGGATCACCACAAATGTAACAAGCACGTGCCTTTGGGGCTGGTGCTTGCTGCTGGTTGGTATGAGGAGCTGGTAGAGCTGGTGCTGCTGGGGCTTGAGGAGCTGGCTGACGAGGACCACTATGGCAGCTGACAGTAAAGTGGCCCTAGATGTTGCAGTTGGTATAGAAACGGCAATTGCCTCCAACTGCATGATGATAAGTGCACTTTGAGCACAGAGGATGTGGGCCAGTATACGCACGCTTTGCTGGAGGTGCGTTTGGTGCTGCAGACTGAAGAGGCTGAGGGTTTGGCAGAGCGGTAAGTGCACAGTTCTTGCTCGGGTTTTCCCTTTTGTGACCACAGCGACTAGACTTTGACTCTCGAGACTGATCGGTAGGAGCTGCTGATTCGGTGATGGCTTGATTTGCGACTTTGCTGTTCTGAAAGTAACCGGCCTGAACACGCTTGTCATTGATTTTGGCTGCAAGCTAATAGGTCTCCTTGATAGTAGCAGGGCGAGCTGCTTGAACAAAATCAGCAACACAGTCAGGGAGAGTGCGGAGGTATTTCTTGATCGCTTTCTCAGTAGTGTCCACCTGACCGGGACAGATAATACTCAGCTGCTTGAAACGAGCTGTAAGACCAGCGTTGTCGGGACCATTCTGCTTGATATCCCAAAACTCGTTCTCCAACTTTTGAACCTCATGTGGAGGACATAACTCTTTCACCATGATTTCCTTGAGTTCCTCCCAAGTGAGTCCGTAAGCTTCGTCGTTACCGCGCTTGTTGCGCTCCATTGTCCATCAATCGAGAGCCCTCGATTGGAACACACCGGTGGCGTTGATAGTGCGCAGGGCTTCGGGGCATCCACTCTGGCGGAAAGTAACCTTGATAGCATCGAAAGCGTTTAGCATACAGCGCATGACATACGAGAGAGTTGTGAACTATGTAACTACTTAGATTCAAGTAAACCCACAAACCGCGATCGATCGAGGCATGCGAACAAGTGTCCACATCCTAAAAGAGAAAATAAATGAGAAATAAAATGCAAGCCTTAACAACCCCGGGCCTCCGGGTGGCGGGTCAACCTCTAGTATACTATCATGTTAAGGGTGGCGTACAAGCAATCAAGCAATACATACAATTCAGCAGATTTCACGTATAGTTATGTTATTCAGCGGGTTGCGAGTAAGCGTTTGAGAGTTGTGTAATTTGTTTTGATATACGAACATATATGACACCCAAAAGTGAATTTAAGCGTAAAAAGGGTTCAAGTATACTCACAGTTGGTGCGTTTTAGGAGAGAGACGGGATCTGAGATGAGTTGAGGAGAGCGTCGGATCAGCTTGTAAGCGAACAGAAGTGCATCAGTCTTCCAAATTGCTGAAACGGTTAACGGGTGAACGAGCAGTAGATAAGTTCGGGCGAACTTGTATGTTTAACTTACTGGAGGTACAAGTTCGGGTGAACTTGTCATGTTTCCTGAGAAACTAGACAAGTTCCGGCAAACTTGTCCTGTTTGGTGGAGGGTAAGTTTGAGTGAACTTGCCTAATTCCCTTAGGAATTGGACAAGTTTGGGTGAACTTGCCTGATTTGATGAGGTTTAAGACAAGTTCAGGCGAACTTGGTCACCATTCTGATGACAAGTTCGAGCGAACTTGCTCTATTCCGAGCGAACTTGACTGTTTTGACATCCAAATCATGCGTTTTTGCGTCATTTGCTGAGGAAATCGAGTGTTCATCTCTCCAACCTTAAGCCACTGAGAAAAAATTAGGCAGGAGATGTCTTTTGGAGCGAGTTTAGCCATTATACAGAAACTCGGCCTAATCCGGGCGAACTTGATGGTTCGTACGGAATAGTCCAGCTTGTGTAAAGTCCGGGCGATGACCTTGTCTCGTTGCATAAGAACACAACCAAGACCTTGGTTGGAGGTATCGCAATACATGATGAAATCGTGGTTTCTATCGGGAGTGTGAGGATAGGAGCATTACAAAGCATGTCCTTGAGGGTTTGAAAAGACTCCTCTTGTTCGGGTCCCCAAACAAAAGGTTTATCTTTTTGGGTCAAAGACGTTAAAGGAACCGCGATCTTGGAAAAGTTCGATATGAAGCGCCGATAGTAACCAGCAAGGCCAAGAAACGAACGAATTTCAGAAGGCGATTTAGGTGCAATCTAATTCTTCACAGCTTCTATCTTTGCAGGGTCAACATGAATACCGAGTTCATTGACGGTGTGACCAAGGAATTGAACCTCTTTTAGCCAAAAATTCACACTTGGAGAATTGGCATAAAGACGTTAGGTACGCAAAAGCTGAAGGATAAGTTGCAAATGTCGCCCATACTCTTCTTTCGTCTTGGAGTAGATGAGAATATCGTCAATGAATACAATTACGAAGTGATCGAGGAAAGGTTTACACACGCGGTTCATGAGATCCATGAACACTGCTGGCGCGTTAGTCAAACCAAAAAGCATGACCACGAACTCGTAATGTCCATAACGTGTGCGAAAGGCGGTTTTTGGTACATTTTCTTCGAGAACTCAAAGTTGATGATAGCCAGAACGAAGATCGATATTCGAGAAACAAGTCGCACCTTGAAGCTGATCGAAGAGGTCGTCTATGCGAGGAAGGGGATATCGGTTTTTTACAGTAAGCTTGTTGAGTTCCCGATAATCGACGCACATCCGTAAGGATCCATCCTTCTTCTTGACGAACAAAACGGGAGCGCCCCTAGGAGAAGTACTAGGGCGTATAAAGCCTTTATCAAGAAGCTCTTGAAGTTGGCTCGATAGCTCTTGCATTTCTGAGGGTGCTAAACGATAGGGAGCTTTCGCAACAGGAGTTGCGCCAGGGATGAGGTCAATACGAAAGTCGACAGAACGAGGAGGCGGAGGACCAGGAAGATCCTCAGGGAAGACGTCAGGAAATTGACAAACGACTAGAACATCACTTATGCTTGGGCCTTTGTCTTTATTTTCCACAACATGGGCGAGAAAGGCAAAGTACTCCTTACGTAAGTACTTGTTCGCTTGAATACACAACATGAGCTTGAGACCTTTAGAAGGTTTCTCGCTATAGACGTGTAACGAATCACTGTTAGGAAGTTGAAGGCGTAGGAATTTTTCCGAACAAACAACTTCAGCACGAACTCGCCTAAGCCAGTCCATGCCTACTATGATGTCAAAACTTCCCATTTGCATGGGTATGAGGTCGATGGAGAACGTATGGTCGTTAAGAATCAAAGAACACCCAGAAAGAATAGAATCAACAGAGATGGTTTTGCCATTAGCGGCTTCGAAGGTGAAAGGATTAGGCAACTTGGAACGTTCACACTTAAGTAATGGCTCAAATTCGACAGACACAAAACTTTTATCTACACCAGTATCAAATAGACATGAAGCATAAATATGGTTGACAAGGAACATACCAGTGATGAAGTCATTGGAGCTTTGAGCCTGTGCAGAGGTAAGCACGAAAGCTAGTCCTTTAGCAGGCTAAGACTGTTGCTGTCGTTGAATTTGAGGCTGTTAGTTGAGTTAGGGATAAACATTGGCGAGATGGTTGAGATCGCCACACTTGTAACATGCTGGCAGAAGAGCAGTCTGACGTTGAGTTTGAGGTTGGTTGGGAACCAAGGCTTGATCTTGGGTGGTTCTGAGGGTTGACGACAATGGTCCGTGAAATGCCTAAACCTGTTACAGATTGCGCACTTGCGACACGGGGCGGTTGCAAGATGGTGGTAGGTGCACCGATCACACTTGGGCCAAGTCCCGGTGTAGTTCCTCTGGGGTGGTTTGGTGTTTGGGGTAGTGGATATGGAGTTCAATGGTGTTGGGTTGGGCAGAGTAATGACCGCAAAATTTTGAACAGAAGCCTTCCGCTTCTTGTTCTTGTTGTTGTTTTTCTTGGCTTGAGAGGGTGAGGGTTCAGTAGAGGTGGTATTGGTGGTAGCTTGGTGCGCGCTCTTCGTGTAGACCTTGGCATAGGCTCCATGGGGAATGCAGTTGTGGTTGAGCTCGATAGTGATGCTATAAGCATCTTCGATGGTTTTGGGGCTTGCGGCGGAGACATGGTTGATCAACTCAGGGGAGAGGCAACGAATAAACTTGGAGATTGCCTTGGGAACAGTATCCACTTGTCCAGGACAAAGGATACTCAGTTGTTTGAAGTATGCGACCAGTCCTTTGGCGTCGCTCCCCTTTTGGGCAAGACTCCAGAATTCGTTTTCAAGTTTCTGGGTCTCGTGAGGGGGGCAGAATTGGTCCTTCATAAGCTGCCTTAGCTCTTCCCAAGGTAACGCGTGGGTTGCTTCATTGCCATGTTTGTTTCTCAGTGGTCCATAATTCGAGGGCTCTCTCACGAAAGACCCCTGTAGCGTTTAACGTTCGGAGCTCATCAGGGCATCCACTTTGTAAAAAGGTGTGTTCGATCGCGTCGAACCAGTTCATCATGGCAGTAGCGCCATCATGACCAGTGAATTCCATGAGCTTACAAGCCACACGCTGCTTGAATTGGAACGTTGCTTTGGGAGGGTCCACCTTTGAGTCAACGTAGGATTCGGGGGTTTCATGGATGCTTTGGATTTGGCTCACGATGTTGGGGATAATCTTAGCCATCTGCTCGACCATCTGCTCGGCGACTAGCCCTACAAGTTCCTGCTTGGAGATAGAGTCCCCATGGTTGTTTGAACCCTTCTTGGAACCCTTGTATTTCTTTGAAGAACTTGGAGAAGACATCTAGGGTTGAATAGTAAGGAAAAGGATGAGACTTGATCATAATGTAAGAAAATAAGATTTGCATGTATAAGCATGGGTATGTTCATGTATGTTGCATGTATTTGATGAGTATTCAACAAGTATTTAACAAGTATAATCACGTATGAATGTGTATAAGGAGTGTAAATTTAGTTTGTTTACGAGGATTAATATTGTTTTTGATTGCAAGAGACGTGGGAATTGTGTAACGGTTCGAAACGAATAAGGTAATAAGTATAAAAATCACATAAAAATGGAGATAACATAAAAGATTGGCTCATAAAAAATGGGATTGTTTCGGGTAGAGAATGTCGACTATTCCAAAGTGATTCGTAAGATCTTTCGAGTTAGGGAACATGCTTTGGCCTAATAGGTAAAACGCTCTTGGAGAGAAGCGATTAACGGCGTTTACCCTTCCAGTTACTACATGTCCCCAGTCGATCAAAAATTCGAGACTTTGGCGAGATTGAAAATCGAGGAACGGGACTTAATCGACAAGGTGCGGGTTTCACCCCTAACTTGACGATTTCGTACCCTAAGCGTGGTTGTTTCTTACTAAACGAGGAGCATATTCCGAATCGTTTGTAAGATCCACTAGAGTATGAAATGGAAGTTTTCCATGAAGATGTGGATATCACTCCTAACTTGATGGCGTAACTTCGTGAAAAATTGAATACGCGGAATGAGGGATTTCACCAAAAATTGTAAGTCATTGGACCTATCTTGATGCAAATCGCCTCGTTTACATCATGAGTGTCTTCAAGTCTTCAAGTGTATTGTGTAAATGTCTTAGGAAAGACATTATGTAAGTATTAAGACCAAAAGAAGGAAGAAGCAATGAAGGAAGAATAAGTTTTAAGCATAATACGAGAATGGTAAAAAAACGGGACACTTAAACTATAGACTGGGTCGAACATGGCAATTCTACCTAATTTCCTATAGTTATGGCTCTGATACCAACCTGTCACACCCCAACCGATGGAGGAAACATCGAGGCGGGACGAAAAAGATTGCTCATTGCTCACAATACTAATAGCGACAATAATTAATTAAACCAGATTTCATTTCATACGAAAAATGTCATACAATACAAGGGAAAGTCAAATACAACAATAACAAAAGACAAAATTTGATACAACAATAATAAACCTAACGTCTATGTGTGTATCTAGCATCATCGCTACTTTGGTTTCATAGCATCATCTTCATCAACCTGTAACCCGTTTTAAAATAAAGTTCAATGCAAAAGCAAAGGCGAGTACACAAGGTTGGTGGTACATAGCATAATAATAAACCTAACGTCTACGTGTGTATCTAGCATCATCGCTACTTTGGTTTCATAGCATCATCTTCATCAACCTGTAACATGTTTTAAAATAAAGTTCAATGCAAAAGCAAAGGCGAGTACACAAGGTTGGTGGTACATAGCATAAGTATAAAAAGTATAACTCGAATCCACATGTTAATCGTACGCAAGGTAAATGCTACTCATGCAACACTAGATCAAACCCGAATTTCCACAAGTATAATGAGCTTCCCTTGTCACAAAAGCAACGAGACTAAAAGTATGAATAAGCTTAACATAACCCCGACGGATGGTGTGCTACTCCTATAGCGCTATATATGTCAAGTTAGGCTAGCTAAGTTAATGATTAAGCATGTATGAATTTAGCATGTATCTAGGCATAACAAGTGTCATGTATTAACGGATTGAGCATGTAAAGCATAAGTTGTGATTTGTGTATTTTGATAGGTAAACATGCTACAACCCAAAAGTGAGAAAGCGGTAAATGGGTTGAGTGTACTCACGGTTTTGCAAAAGTGTTCTAACTAGATAAATCCACAAGCTTGTTTGTTAGTTAAGGATTAGCACCTTGTCCTTCTACATGAAGAACATAGAAATGAGTATGGTGATTAACGGAAGATTCAGAATATGAGCATGAATTAAGAATAACGAATGATAAAGTATGTAGATATGAAAATAGTCATCAAGGTCTAGCACTCGTTTTTGACACTATGATAACCTATAAGGGTTTGATGTGATTTCATAGGTTTGAAGCCTATTAGAATCGTAACGAGGAACTACACACTTTGGTGATAAACTTAATGACTTGACAAGTGATTAGTTAGTCATTATCAAGGGTTCGGTTTTTAGGTTCATTATATAGTCCATAGATATATACATAATAATATGCTACAACTAACAAGGATAATCATAGAAGTCATGTAGGAGGTAGGAGGTAAGAGACCATCCGTTTAGGAACCTCGTATAAGTTCACCACTTCAGAAGTTGTCATAGACAACAAGGAGGGTCAAGAACAATATTAACAACAAGAATGTAATTGTATGTTATCACTATACCAAGTAGCCAAGCGAACTACAACCCGGTGAGCCGGCGTCAACACACGTCGAAGGCTAGACGGGGTTGTGTTACTTTCAATCTAGCAAACTAACTTGAGATAATGATGAGAAATCATTAAGTGATGTGTGGACTTAGAGTTAGGATAGCCCAAGCTAACCAAGGTAGTCACACATGAACAAGTTCAAGACTTGCATCACTTGTGAGCTTAAAGCTCTTCGAAAACAGAAAGTTTGGAGTGTCTAAAAACTCCTATTTACATGTATAACAACCTAGGTTAGGCTCCTTAATCATATAGTTGATTAGAAGCTCAAGAACACAAGGTTGAATGAAGAAAACACAAGTTTTGAAAAGGTTTTAATCACATCAGAAACTTTCGGCCTACTTTGGAGCCTTTTAGGTGAATACCCAGGTCTGGAAATGCCATGGCAAGTCCGTGGGATCAAACCTAAGACTGATCCAATGAAGTAGGAAGAAGAATCAAGTGATTTCGTTAAGAAACGAGCAAGTTATGCTCACTTTAGTGGAAGAGGTACAATCTGCTCGAACTTGGAGTTGCAACTGATTTTGAAGGTGATTTGAGAGAGATTAGAGAGTTGTAAAAGTGTGAAAATGTGTGGAGGGGGCTTGGGTTTTATAGGAGAGGGATTAGGGTTAGTTTGGAGGTGATTAATGGTGGTTTAAGGCCATTGGGTGAGGTGTTTTGGTGTGGATCCGTGCAAAATTCGGGGGCCAAAACAATTCTGCACGCCCAGCCTAGCTAACGGACCGTAAGCCTTTGGCCTTGCGGTCCGTAAGGCTTAGGCAGGAACAAATAATTTTATTTTTTGTGTTTTGTTGGTTTGGGACGGGTTTAAGTGTTGTTTTATGGTATTTTAAGAATAACTAAGGTATTTTAAACATGAGAGACATGATGTAAGGTGCACATAAGTATAAAATGAATGAGATCGAGTATATGCATTGTGTATAAAGTATGGATGAAGTATAGATGTCACGTATTGGCAAGCATGTCATGTTTTCGAGTATGAAGCATGAAGTGTAAGTATGTATGATTATGTATAACAAGTATTGTGATAAAATGCATATTCCATTATGATTCAAGTCTCGATTACAAGGATTACAACGAAAGAACGAATACAAGTACAAAGGTTTCCAAAAATAGAATTACAAATGACGCTTTCTAATTATAGAAAGTATGAAATAACTGGGCATTACATATAGATTGTATGAAATGGGAGTGGAAAGTTTGTCTAACTGTGTGACGCGATCAACACACAAGTGGACATCATAAAGGAAACGACTATGATGCTTGAAGCAGTTGCATCACAAGATCTTTGGTTTTGGCATGCAGTCTTTGGTGTGCTCGCTTCGAATAACGATATAAATATTATAAATCAATCACTCATTTTCAACGACTATATAAATGACGCTTGACCGAAGACCTTTTTTTGTAAACGACGTGGAGAACGGGTAGAGGTGTTCATGAGCCGAACCGAAACGAACGGAGGTATGCTCGTGCTCAGTTCGGTTTGAAATCAAGCTGCTTGGTTCGGTTCGGATTTAGGAAATTGAGCGGAAATCTTGTGCTCGTGCTCAGTTCGATTTTGCTCAGTTTTATTTAGCATTCCTACATAGTCATTCATTCACAAAAATTCACCAACTTATATGTCTCACACACACCCAACAATTTAACAAAATACAAACATAAAATGTCCCAAAAATAAACCCAATATTTATGTTACAAGTTTATATTTAATAAATAAACAAATAAATAAATATATATATTATGTATATATATATATATATATATATATAATAAAATAAAATGAATTCGATCGAAACCTATTTAATAAATAAATAAATATATATAATAAATATAAATTCGATCGAAACCGAACGAGCGACGAGCGAGCGTACCTATGCTCGTGCTCGGTTCGTTTTTAAATCGAACCGAGCTGCTCGGCTCGGTTTTAACCGAGCAAGGAATCGAACGAGCAAATTTCCGAGCTTTTTCGAACGATCGTCAAACGATCTTCAAGCGCCGAGCAGTTTGGACAACCCTAAGAACGGGTATTATATAGTGGATGGAATTTGCCCTGAATATGTTGTGTTTGTAAAAGCATGTACACGAGATACAAACGTTAGATGAAAAGAGAACAAAGTTTAACGTAACTCAAATAGTAGAAAGAAAAGACGTCGAACGAGCTTTTGGTGTTTTGCAAAAAAGATGACTCATTTTTAAGCATGTCGTGTAAGGTTATGGAAAATATAGAGTTAGAAATGTGATGTATGCTTGCATTATTTTTCATAACATGAATTTGGTTGATGAGTGACGCGCAATTTACGAATATTATGAGGAGGATATGCAACCAAATAGTGTAGATCGACAGCGAGACAAGTAAACCAACGTGAACTTTTAACAAACAGATGGATCACAACCTTCACACGTATTTGGTTGAACGCATTTAGAATATTTCACGATACAACGACGACGATGATAATTAAATATGTAATTCTTTTTTTTTTTAATTTATGTATCTTCTAAGTAGAATTGTTATTTTTCTTTATTGGTTTAATTAATATAAATGTCTTTTTTATTTCATGGTTTTTTTTTTAATTACAAAAAAAAGACAAAAACTTAATGGTTTTAGGGTTTTGGAGGGCACCATGGTTTTGATGTTTTGGTGAGCAAAGCCCCCTCTACCTACGTGACAAACACGTGATGGAGAACATCTCCTTCACTTTCACTAGCACACCGAGTAGTCGAGTTAGTTTTTGTTTTACAATATCCAGTTATATTTCCTTCGAACGTATTTGGGTGAACACATTTAGATTGAAAATTTGACAGTTTTAATCTATATAATGAACATCTGGATTTACATTGACCTCGTACCTATCGAGTTGACCATATTGGGCCTTAATTGGCTACAATGATCATTGGTAGATCTTATGCGTCTTAATGGATCACATTTGGCAATCGTAGATCATATGTGTCTTAATAGACCATATTGGGCCTTAATTGACTACAATGGGCATCGATAATTCATTAAGTGGTTAAGGTTGTGTTCATCGATGGTGGACATTCCATCCATGTAAAGCTTGAAGGATCGTATTCAATGCATCCCACGAACTATCTTTGGACTTTGAAAAGAACAAAGAGAGCAGCAACTTGGTATGACTTATACATGGATCGAATCAATGCATATCAAAGGATAATGTACCCGCCCTCCGACCTTTAGATGGTACGAAACCCACATCACGCCTATATAACCCCCCTTGTGAAACTCTACATCACCATTTGAATAATATGTCATTCCCGCCAATAAAAGCAAATTGCTGGCAAATATATTAAAAGTTTTAAACTTGATATATTCAGCTCGATGATAATCCCAACATAATGAGATGATCAAAGAAGATATTCATCAACAAAAAAACACATAATATTAAGTCTTAAACTCATAATCACATGCCCATGTGCTGCTCTTTGGCCTAAGAGCAGCATATAGGCCTCGCCGACAGACAAAGATTGACGGGTGTAGTCGTTGGTTGTTGACTTGGTACTTATACGCTGCTCTTTTCGAATGCTTCTTTCGCAACATATTATACAATGTTTTAATTAAACAAGTTTGTGTAATTTAATAAAAGTGAACGTTTATAAATTGTGAATCTCTAACTCAAGCTATATAAGCTCAGACTTAAACTCAAAGCATAGACAATTAAACACAATTTTTTCTATAAAAAGGTCCTTTGTTTTTAGGAAAAAACATAACATACCATAATACAGATAACCGAAAACTAAACTGTGACCAAATCGGAAATAATTATCATTACTTCGGTTTTGGTTTAGATTTTGCTAAATATCTTATTCCTTCAAAACTGGAATTAAATACGTTATTGTTGTTAACTTCATACAATGTTATCGGTGTGTATATATTAGATTAAAATAAACCCGAGTAAATTATTTGTTTGTTTTGTGTAGTGAATTGCCTAGGTTAGTATAAGTTTCCTTGAAAAGGAAAACATAAAGTTTGTCAACATAATCAATAACGGACTCCAGATAATATAAAAATTGATAGATCTACTTTTTAAATATATATTAACAAAAAACTAAAATTTACAACTTTTCAAAAAAAAACGAACCAAAACAAAAAATCACATCCCCATATGCTGCGCTTTGACCAAAGCGCAACGTATTGGGTTATCCAAAAAGTGAAGGAGGATGTGAGAATAGACAGGGCATAAATTAATGATAGATTTGTAATGATAAATCTAAGATTATGTGGTGTGCAGGGGTTTGGGTTAGAGGCATTGCTCAACACCTGGCAGTTGTGGGCTCCACCAGTCCACGCACAAAAAAGTGGGGTACGGAGGAGGCGTGGCCAGGCGGCGATTTTTTTTCTTTTTATATATTAATCGTAGAATTTAATAAAGTAAGTTTAAAAACGCCTTTTATTTATATTAAATAACTACAATAAAAATACATTACATCACCAAAAAAAATTAATCATCTTCATCTCCATCTTCAATGGAATCGAATCTAAGAAGTGTTGAAACATGGTCTACCGGTCGAAGGTTTGAATTTATATGTTTTGACTCGATTAGATTTTGGTTTTGTGTTCTCTCTTTCGTCACAAATGTCTTCGTTATTTGATTCGGTCTCTTCACCATAATATTCAACTATTGCACACTCTTCATCCTCTAAAATCATGTTGTGTAGAACGATGCACGCGTACATCACGTTTCTTATTTGATCTTTTTCATACAATCAACAAGGCATGCTCAAAATGCGCCACCTTTTCTACATAACACCAAATGCTCGCTCGATGTCTTTGCGTGCCGCCATTTAAACTTTGTTAAACTTTAGTCTTTTAGGATCTAGGGTTCCATCTCTTGAAAATGATTTCACAAAAACAGCCCACTTAGGATAAATTCCATCAACAATATAGTACCCATACTCGTATTCAACATCATTTACAAAAAATGTTCATTTCGGTCCAACACCATTTATTAGATCATTGAAAAGGGGCGAGTGATGAATAATGTTTATATCGTTATGTGAACCGGGCATACCAAATAATGCATGCCAGATCCAAAGATCTTGTGATGCAACAGCTTCAAGCATCCGCTTGTATGAGAGCCTTGCCATGCATTTGGACAAAGTTCCCACTCCAATTTTATATAATCTAAACTTCCTATCATCCCAGGGAGACCATGATGTTCAGCGTGATGTTCCAAAATTTATTGCATATCACTAAACGTTAGTTTTCTCAAGTATTTTTTCATATATAATTCAATGATATACGTGCAAAAATTGTTAAGACTTTCCCTAGCCACTCGTGCCGACATTTTTAAATAGTCATACATTATGTCGGAACTATTGCCGTAAGCCAATTGTCTTAGGGCGGCGTAACCTTTTGCCACATGGTAAATCCTAAATTACAACGCGCATCGGGTCTTTGTCAGAAAAAAGCATAATTATCTTCTAAATCTTTTGATATTCTTAAAAATAAATTTTTACTCATACGAAAACGATACCTAAACATTCTTGCATCATACGTTGGTTCGGGTGAGAAATAATGGCTTACGAGCAAATCGTTTGCGGTTTCGCGTTCACGAACAACACACTTCCTCCGTTTGGGTTGGGGTTGGGAAGTCTTTTTATCTGAATCTTCAATAATAGCTTCAATAATAGCCACTGTTAATAATATTTCCGCCCCGTCGTCGGATGAGGATGACAAAACAAATTTATCATACGAATCGCTTGAACTTGAAGAATCCATTGTATATATATTTTTTTTGGAGATGAGTAGTGGTTTTTGAATTTTTGGATAGTAAAAATTAGTATGAATTGTTTGATTTATATAGAAAATAAGTAAAATATAATTTTTTTTTTAAAAAGCCATTGGCCAACGGCTAGTCCAACGGTCATCTCTCTCAAGTCAATTCAAGCCAGCCACACGCTAGGCTTCAAACCAACGTTAGCAGGACAACGCCGTGACCAACGCTGACCCGGTATGGTTTAACCTGCGTTACTTGGCATCCCGGCCCATCCCACACCCCATAATCTAAGGTAGAATAATACTTTTCTATAAACGTCGGGTCAGGTCGGTCAAACCGGGCCGGGTCAACCAGGCAGCCACACATCCCTGCGGGCACGAGGGCTTCCATGATTCCATCCACCCTCACTCTCCCTCCCCCTATCCAATTCCAAACAATGGCGGCCACTCTCTCCTCCATCTTCAACATCCATCCTCACTCTGCTATCCGCATCAATTACCGCCTCATCTCTTCTTCGATCTTCCTTTTCTCACACCGTCTCCCCACAAAACGCCCTTTCAGAACCCCATTTTCTCTCGATTTCTCCAGAAAACTGTCTCATAACCCTGTGTTTAATGATGATAGCAAGAACGGTATCCCTAGCTTTCACCATTTCGTTGCTAAAGCTCAAGCTCAAGCTGCTACTGTTATTGCCTCGGATAGTGATACTGTTGTTGTTCAAGCTGAGTAAGTTGATTTATATGTTTACGAATGAAACCCTAGGCCGGATTTATACGATTTTTTTTGTTTTGTTTCTGTTCTTGTTATGAGGGATAATGTTGCAAATTTGCATTAGAAAGGTTAGAAATTAGAATCCATATCAGTTTTGAAAGTGAAATTGAGATATTTCATATTCTTATTCATGATTTTGTTATATACTTTATGATTATTAGGCATCTTGGTTCTTAATTTGTCATGGAAAGTGTGGACTCAAATAATTGTTTTTGCTGTCATATTGATCCTTGGTTTTAAAAAGCGAGAGGCGCACAAAAGCACGGGTCGCTCAAAAGCGGCAGGCTTTTCGTACCCGAGGCGCAAACTTATTATATATATATTTTTATACATCCCATATATATCCCATAGGTTTTTAGCTTTCCCTAATCCCTACCCAAAATATATAGTTATAAATAAGGTTTTTGTATAATTTTACCTGCATGTACAAGCCAAAAAACACAAGTACAACTTTTAGATGCGTAAAAACGCCTCGGGAACGAGAGGCACGCGCTCCAGGCCAAAAAAGCCCGGAAAATTCCCAAAAAAGTGTGTTTTTTTGGCGCTTCTTGTAATTACTATAGGCGCCGAGCGAAAAAGCCCCAGGGTGGGCGCCTTGTTGCCCCTTGCGCTTAAGCGCGCCTGGGCGTACTTCTTAAAACCCCCGCATCAGGCATGCATAATGCACTTGGGAAACACATCGTTGAAGTTGATGCGATTACGTGATACGCAAGTGATGTGGCTTATGCGGCGTCTTATGTAGTTGATCGGTATATCAACAAATTCTACCATCTAATGCAATGAGTCTGGATTTTTCTTTAAATCTGATTAAATAAAACTGACCATCGATTGAGCAATGGGTTGGAATATTTGAACAAGTTGGACCATCGAATGAGTAATGGGTCTGGGTATTTGAACAACTTAAACCATCGTTTGGACAAGAGATGATGAGAATATCCTATATTTTAGTGTTTAAAAGTTAACAAGTTTAAATATTAACTACATATAATATTTTAGTATTTTTTAACGAACGCCTCTCATACACTGTGCACATGCCTCGCACATTGGATTTTGGGATCAAAACGCATCAGAGTGCCTCGTGCCTTTGAAGACCAAGATATTGACCAGAAGACCAAGAGCTATTGTAGTCATGATTCTCTAGTTCTTTGCAGATTATTGTATCTAGAGGGTGTTTGGATGTCTGTTTCAAATTGGTTATTGTCATTTAGATAACCAGAATATGATACTCTTGATAGTGTAGTAATTTTACGTTTATCTCAATAATTACCTGATTAACTAGAGCTATTACTTTCCAGTGATGTCCTGCCAAAAGGTCGTATGTATCAAGAAACCTATGGATGCCAGATGAATGTCAATGATATGGAGATCGTCTTATCGGTTATGAAAAAAGCTGGATATGAAGAAATCGTAAATGACCCGGAGAGTGCCGAGATTATCTTCATTAACACCTGTGCTATTCGAGACAATGCTGAACAACGCGTATGGCAAAGACTTAATTACTTTTGGTTCTTGAAACGACATTGGAAAAGCAATGTTGCCACGGGGCGATCACACTCTTTGCGTCCTCCAAAAGTAGTTGTACTCGGTTGTATGGCCGAGAGGCTAAAAGATAAGATATTAGATGCAGATAAAATGGTCGATGTTGTTTGTGGGCCCGATGCATATCGTGATTTGCCGCGCCTTCTACAAGAAGTAGACAATGGTCAAAAGGGGATCAATACCCTTCTATCTCTTGAAGAAACCTACGCTGACATAAGCCCAGTTCGGATATCCAAAAATTATATTTCGGGTTTTGTGTCGGTGATGCGGGGTTGTAATAACATGTGTTCTTTTTGCATAGTTCCGTTTACGAGAGGGCGAGAGAGGTCTCGTCCCGTTGAATCTATAGTCAAAGAAGTTGCAGAACTTGAAAAGGAAGGTGTCAAAGAGGTCACGCTTCTTGGTCAAAATGTCAACAGTTACAACGATGCGGGTGATGATGAAGTTGAACCGAATGTTGAATGGAAACTGAGTGACGGGTTTTCGAGTAAATGCAAAGTGAAAAAAGTCGGGTTGCGTTTTGCGGATCTTTTAGATAGACTTTCACTCGAGTTTCCGGAAATACGGTTTAGATACACGTCTCCACACCCTAAAGATTTCCCGGATGAATTGTTGTATATAATGAGAGATAGGCACAATGTATGCAAAAATATACATTTGCCTGCACAATCCGGGAATAGCAACATGCTTGAAAGAATGAGACGGGGGTACACACGAGAAGCGTACTTAGAACTTGTGAGCAAGATTCGGAGTATAATTCCAGATGTCGGGTTAACCAGTGATTTCATATGTGGTAAGAATCCTTTTGGCTCGTTTTTACCTTTAATAGCCTTTTCACTTGTTTTTCGGTATTTATATATTTGTATCTATGCTAATATTTTGAAATTCGGCGCAATTCTACTCTACAGGCTTCTGTGACGAGACCGAGGAGGAACACCAAGACACTTTAAGTCTTGTAAGAGCGGTTGGTTACGATATGGCATACATGTTTGCATATAGTATGAGGGAGAAAACACATGCTCATAGAAACTATACCGATAACGTTCCCGAGGAGGTAAAACAAAGACGACTGACAGAACTTATTGAAGCGTTCCGCGAGTCAACCGGTCAGTGTTTCGACTCGCAAATTGGGTCAGTTCAGCTCGTGTTAGTTGAAGGCCCGAATAAGAGAGCTCCTGAAACCGAGCTAATAGGAAAGAGCGATAGGGGTCACAGGGTAATTTTCACTAACTTAGCGGTTCTGGATATGGCGGGCTGTGATGGTGATCGAGTTCCAAGAGTTGGTGATTATGTAGAGGTTAAGATTTTGAAATCATCACGAGCATCACTATTTGGTGCTGCACTTGGTATCACAACCATGAGTTCATTTTACAATGTTGCACGACAAGAAGCTGTTGCTTCTTTGTAAGTTGATCTTGATATGGGCTTTTTTATGTAGTTTTACTGGATTTAGTTTTTATCATGACCTTTTGTTTTATTATATATTTATTTTTTATTTTTATTAGTTTCATTGTATAAAAACTACACTTTTGTAGTGATTGTAATTCAAGCGTCCGTACATCCATGCATACTCACATAAGATGTTTTATTCAATATTTATATATTAGATTATGTATGTTGCATGAAAAGATGGATATGTATTTTTTCCTCTCCTCAATGTGCTAGAGACTTCTAAGAGTAAACTGTCATTTTAGTGCCTAAGGTTTGGCAGTTTTGCCACTTTAGTTCAAATGTAAAACCTTTTGTATTTGGGTCCCTGTGATTTCAGTTTTATTGCCATTTTGGTCCAAAAGTGATTGTCTTCTAAATCTGTTTTTTGTCCTTTTCCTCAGAGGCAAAATGGTCATTTTAAGCAGAGTTTGAGGTTTATTTGTTTATATATATAATATATATTAATGCTTAAAATGACCATTTTGTCCCTGAGGAATATAACAAAATAACAGGATTTTAAAAGACAAATATCACTTTTGGACCAAAATGACAATAAAACTGAAACCACAGGGACTCAGATGCAAAAGGTTTGAGATTTGGACTAAAGTGGCAAAACTGACCAAACCTCAGGGACCAAAATGGCAGTTTACTCGACTTCTAATAAATTGATAGGTTTTAAAGCTAAGAGAATCATTGAGGGCTGTTTGACCATGTTTTATAATTACTCATGCCAACGGGTATTCTCTTTAGTAAGATCCAAGAGAACATATGCGGCCATATTAATATCAAAAGGGTACGTTGTGATGCTGCGGGAAATACAAACACTGTTAGTGTGTGTATTGTTCGGTTGATTTAGTTATTATCTTCTACTGAAAGCGAAGTCATTAGTTAGTCTATTTTACTAACGAATCAGTTTTCGGTTAGTCGGTTCGATTTATTCGGTTAGATTGACAGTTTTTGGTTTGATTCATTTAATTTTGGTTAATAGCTAAAACCGAACTTGGCTAAAACTTGTGCTTAAAAATACATTAAATTGAGGTATAAAAAATGAGATGAATGTATAAATAAATAAGCGAAATAGGGGTATAAAGACATAAAATGTAGGTATCAACTATGAAATACATAAACTGAAAGTATAGAAGCTAAAAATATATGAAAATATGAATGATCCAATTCGGTTCGGTTAATTTTGGTTAAACAATGGTACAAAAAAATTGATAACTGGATTTGGTTAATTTGGGTTTCGGTTAATTGATTTTCAGTTAATTAAGTTTTTGTTTGATTTCAGTTCAGTTTCTTCTGTTTTTTTGGTACAGTTTTGATTAACGATTAAGTTATTACTTACCCTTAGACACTTTTAAGCACGTAACATATCATTTTTTTAATTAAAAAACTATAACAATACTATACTCAAACTAAAGAGAATAAGGTACTCGTTTTCATGGTGTAATTTAAAAAAAATATATTAACGTACTAAAAAGTTATAACTGTTTAAAATTTGTGGGGGTAGTTAGTTTTTTATAAGAGAATAAAGTGTAACTACTATTTAATTATCTATAATTTTGTTAAACACGATGAAATTAAAGTGTAAATAAAATGATGAAATTAAATTGTAATTAGTGTTTGAAAGACCAAATTACCCTTATTTTAGATTGTACTTTTAATAAAAAAAAAGTTCTTTAAATTTTAGGTATGTTAAAATGCCCTATCTAAAAATTAATATAAATATGAATCATTCCAACATTTTATGGTCTTTAAGAGATGCATCAGATGGCCAACATAGTTTAAGTACGCTACTCTTTGACTAGTTATAAAGACCATTGTTGGAAATGTGGTGAAATATAGTGAGGCATATGTTGTCGAGATGAAGGTTTAATATACAGTGCCTCATGTTCACAACAATAGTGTTTAGCTGAATCGCTAATTAAATATACATTTAATGGCTAAATAGTCATCTTTAAGGTACGACATGTTTTTTGCATGTGCCGGATCAGATCAAGACCAATTGCTAATCACGAATACTCTCCACTAGAACGGGTCTTCCAAGGAGAATCAAGTCTGTTCCACCTAAAAAATATCAGGTTTTATGCGGCCAATGCATCAATTAATACCGCCAACGCAACGGACCTGAATCAACTTATGAAAAGCCTAAATAGCTTTAAAATCATACTAAACTTATTATTTTATTAATTGACTTTATTAGATTTTTATCATCATAAGTTTGTTAACACACTCGATCTTATTTATTAAAATTTTATTTAATTTTAATTGTCACAAGCTGAGATTTAAATTTCTATATTTTACTATAATCATAATACTACTATGGAAATTTTCCTTAAACTATAGCAATATTAGAAATTATAAAACATCTATATGATGAAATTTAATGATTAAAAACATACGAAACTAAGACGGTTAAATAAGTGGGTTAAGGAATTTTGGTTGGTTTAAACACAAACCAGATCGCATAATATATCTTATCAAACTTGTAGTATGGGTACTTTCTAGTAAGAAGATATATATGCATGAGTAACCACTAGAGAAATGATAATGGTTGTGTTAATGTGTGATTGCCCCTTTTTTATAGGTGTCCCGTCATTATCTAAATATTGCAACTCTACTTTTGGATTAAATGTAATTTTAGATTAGAAAATAGAGAAAATTATTTTTGAGTTCATGTGTTTTAAGGTGTTAATAAGCATTCTTCAAAAATAAATATATGTAAGAACTTTAAAAGTTAATTTAGTAACAAGCCCCAAACGATAGTTAAGAGCTTACCACGCTATTACTTGAGTTCAAAATTAAAATGTTTAACGCTTTGAATCCCTAAACGTTTTTAACCGTTTGAGTCCAAATTTTTAACATCATCCATCAAATCTGTTAACTACGAGGACAATTTAGTCATTTATACACAAAGTAAAACTCTTCAATACACAAGAGTATAATGAACAAGTCTTGAATACAAAAAGATTTTAATATTATACATAAAAACATTATATATTATATATAAAAGAGTCATATTTACATATCTCTCTCTCTCTAGACATCCTACCACCACCACCCTCCATCGCACCACCATCATACCATCATTGTCTAGATCTGAAAATACACAGATCCAGATCAGAGTTCGGTGAATACAAGGATTGTTTGAGCTCGGTGAATCATTGTCCAGATCAAAGCTCAATTCGAGCGTGAAATCGTATACATTAACATCCTTACAAAATTGTTAACATACACAGATCCATAAATACACACATCGCCGTGAAAACCTGCAACTTCTTGAAAACCTGCAACAACTTCTCGAATCGTTTTCGTCTAGATTCAAAACCTGCAACACGCATTGTCCGACGCTAAAGAAGTAATTCAGTTTTGGTGGAGGTGCAGAGGTGGTGGGTGGTGGTTAGCGTGGTGGTGATGGTGGAGGTGTAGCGGTGGTGGTGATGGTGGAGGTGTAGCGGTGGTGGGTGGTGTGGTGGTGACGATGGAGGTGTAGTGGTGTGGTGTTGATGGTGGAGGGTGTGGTGGTGGGTTTAGAGATGGGAGAGTTGCAAATTTTGATTTTAGAGAGAGAGATAGAGATAGGAGTATATATATAATATATAAATATATATATATAATATATATATATAAGAGAAGAAATCTAAAAATAAATTAGCTTTTTTTAATTATAGGGGTAATTTGGTCATTTAACAACAGCAGGGGCATAGCTACATAGAAGGGTACGGGTACCAAAAATTTTTTTAGCATTATATATAGTTGTATTTTGACATCACACTTAGGGATGAGATCGGTATCATACCGGCACCGTACCGGTACCGATACCGCAAATACCTTTATCGAAATTGATGAAAAGTGGACACCGAATACCGTACCAAATTTCTCAGTTCGGTAACGTTAGTACGGTATCGGTACCGGTATTTCGGTATTTTATCGCATTAGTACCGCTTTGGTAGTTTCCATTGGTTTACTTAAAAAAGTATCATATAAATCCATCTATCGTTATTAACTGAATTGGCGTAATACATAGTGGAAAAACTAAACATATGTATGTAGTAAAAACTAAAAATTCAAAAGAAAAAACATACATGGGTTCGACTTTTAACATCCAAATTCCAATATGTCTAAAAAAACATCATAATTCATAACTAATACATAGGTTCGTCCTTATTGCTTTATAAATTGTTTCTAGTAATACTAGGAGATTATGATTTATATTTGTCAAAATACTCCTTAGAATTCCTTATTAAAATTCGGTATTAATACCGTTCTTACTGAAAAATACCGGTACGATACCGTTATTTACCGATACGAAATTCAAAAAATCTATTACCAATAAAGGTACCGTTTACACCGGAACCGGTACGGTAATACGGTACTAGGTATTGGTATATTTCGGTAAAAATCTCATTCCTAATCACACCTGTAGAAATTTCACCATCGAACCCGTAGAATCCTTTAATTTGTACCCTGAAAAATTTTCGAACCCATAGGAAATAATTTCTGGCTACGCCCCTGAACATCAGTCAACCAAAAAATTATAACGATGATAAAAAATTTGGACTCAAGGGTTACAAAAAGAGCGCTTAGGGACTCAGGGCGTTAAACATTTTGATTTTGGACTCAACTTGTTAACACCCTGAAAACTAGTGATTCCAAAAGTAATTTTCTCTAGAAAGTACATATAAAGTTTTCTTATGGTATCACGTGACATCGGTAGTAAAACATACCCCTTCTTGTGATAATAGTTGCGATACTTGCTTTTTCATAACTAGTCATAATTTTTGTGACATATTCTTGTTTTTTCTTAGTCAATTTCTGCAGGAGCCACCGACACAACATCAGTGATTCTAACATGGGCTTTAGCGTTACTAGTTAATAACCCTATAGTGCTAGAGAAAGACAAACAAGAACTTGAAAATCATGTCGGAAGACATAGAATGGCTAAAGAATCGGACTTGGAAAACTTGGTTTATCTTCAAGCCTTTATCAAAGAATCGATGCGACTTTATCCAGCTGTACCACTTTCTACTCATCACGACTCCACAGAAGATTTCTTTGTAGGCGGATTTACTATTCCTAAGGGGACTCGTCTCTTTGTAAACATTTGGAAGATTCACCACGATCCTCAAATATGGACGGATCCATTTGAGTTCCGACCCAGAAGATTCTTTTTTTTAATCTAAAAGACTTTACCATAAACACAATCAACTAACATGCCAAGTTACATCAAAACAGAAGGTAGACGGGCAACAAGCTGTGCCGCCAACCTTTTCTGAATTGCAAACCCTAACCTTCCAAACACAAACCCCTGCCCCCTTGGGGTTGAACAATTGTTGTGGATGACCCGTTGAACCCTCGTCAAGAAGTGGATAGCTTCTGCGCTAGAGAGCCAAAAGTATCAAAGGTAAAAGGGACAAAGACATGCTGGTTCTCTGCGCAAGCTTTAGCGTGTTATCCACTTTCTTTGATTCTGCCTTTCTTGCTGCTTGTCCAGCTACAAACCCTTTTCCCTTAAACCAACCAAAGGGGAAACCCCCGTGAGGTCTACACAAGCATGTTTCCCCTAGCCCAGCCAAAGACGAGCAGATCCACTGGTCGCAGAGTAGATCTCCCTTCCATAGGGCCTGTGAGGAAATTCACAGGGGCCTCTTTTTTAGCAGAAATCCTAGCTCTTCTTAAGATGTCCCACAAAACATCCCACACCCAGTCATGCCGATATTTGAACCCATGGAGCTCTTTACAATGAACTGCGTGCTCCTCGTATTTATCCATGCAAGCTTTACGACATATCGGGCAGGTTTCATCTTCCGGGTACATAGGGATCATCAACCGATATTTGAGAATGGCTCTGTATTCTACTGCAGACATGCATTGTCGCAACCCCTCAATCGGATAACGGTCAAAAATTCCTGAGCATGGGGACCCTTCAGGCACTCAAACACCGCCTTCTGGCGGGATGACAAATCAAAAGCTTCTCCCAGGCTTTGAGCGATTTTCTAAACAGAGCATTCGCCAAAGTTTTTTGTGGCTTCGAGGGGGCGGTGTCCTTATTAGAGAAACTGCCAATATCCAAGTCTGGGAGAGCGACATTTAAGCGTTCGAGCGCCTGCTGATAGTCTGGGTCAAGCCCGACGACCTCACCGTTTCGAAGGATATGATCCTGCAGTTCCCAAGACTGAGCTCTAGACGCCACAAAGGCATAAGCCCCAACATCTCGAGCAGAGAAGAGGCCCAAACGACCTAGACGCATTGGCAAAGATGCCAGACCCACTGGAGGTCACCAAAGAAGGGGCTGCCACCAACTACTATGTCTTCTATAGCCTCTCTAAGGCCATCATCGAACCGAGATGCCGCATCCTCCATCAAGTGGGGTTGACAAGTCTGCAACCCAAAGAGTAACTTAGCAACCCCCATGCACGACCTTAGCAGAAGGAGTTCACATTGGGGATCACTCAGGCAGGGTAAGAGTTTCATGAGGTCAACCGCCCCTGAGGCCCGCCGCCCTGCCAACTCCTCAACAAAGCTAGGATCCCGACTAACAGCTCACCAAGGAGCTTAACCCCTTTCTATGGTCTACCGATCCCTCTCGGGAAAAGCCCCTCCTGAACTTTCCGCCCGTCGCATGTCGGCCAAAAAACCTTTCTTAATGTTGAGATAAAGCCCTAGAGATGGCCCCTCTTCGTTGATGATGTCTAAGGCCTTAGCAACCTCAGAGACATTGCCTATAATCGTCCCATCATCCAAATACCAAGCATGAAACGGGAGTTCACAGCGGTCCTGAACCCAGAGAATAAGGGGGTGTAAGGCAAGGGCAAAGAGAAGGGGCCCTAAGGTATCTCCTTGTTGAACTCCTGTAGTAGCCTCAATACACTCGTTACCAGCATACAACCTAGCAGGCTGGGCGTAAAGAAATTGGACCCACCGATAGATTGACGGACAACACTGATGAACCTCTTGGAAGCAAGGTTGTGCGGTCGACCGTGTTGAAAGCATTGGAGAAATCCACAGTAAGCAAGGCGAAGGAACCATCTGCATGAAACGAGTTGAGAAACCTGTTTTCACTGTGAAGCACCGCCTCTGTCCCCATTTGGCATCCCCACCCCAAATTGATAGTCACCCAATACTGGGTCATTTCTTTCCCGACCTTCTTCATTGCCACCTTGGAAACCAACCTTCGCCAAATACCCCCACAGCAATAGGCCGAATTCCTTTATCGGGCTTCAATAAGGGGGTGAGAGGGGCCGAGGCAACAAACTCAGCAAGCACCTTAGGGAAGAATCCATCAAGCAATAAGTTAACAACTTCAGTAATGCTCGTAAGCAAACCTGAGGAAGTTACGGAGCCCTCGCCACCAATAGCATCTAACAGGGTGTTGGGCCCGCATCCCATCTCTACCACATGACGTCCCTTTAGGAAAGGATCGAATACATTTGAGAACACACTCCCCATCAACAACAAGAGTGGGTTGGGCCAAAGGTTTGGAAGGCAAGGATGGGGGCGGCACCACTGGGTGTTTATCAATAAGAGTTTCAAGGTCGAATCACCTAAAGGGGCAACTCCACTAGAGCATAGGACCTTAACCGCAGCCATGAAATGTCCATCCCTGACTTTCCGAAGACATTGCTTAATATTAGGGTCCCTTTCTTTGTCTTCCTCTCGCCTACATTCTCCCCTTGGAGTGTAACAACTCGAAAATTCGTTGTTATCTTTTCTTTTTGTTTTCCGTTTATCTATCCTTTGTAAATCCGAGATTCGGTTGATAATAAAGTTTATGTTAATTAATTATGGTATTGTATGTTATATTGCATCTAATCGCTTATTAAATCGCATCGCTAATCTCATCGCATCGCAAAACGCAGTTTAATTATGTGGTTTTTATGTTATGTGTTGTGGTTATGATTACGCTCGCTATCGCATCGCTCTCGCACTCTCGAATCGCTAAATCGCACTATTATATCAATTATAACGCTTAACGCTTTAATTTAACGCTTAAATACTAACTCGAACCGCCCAAACGAACACTTAACGCGAAATCGCAAACGAAACTTGGTCACTAGGCCAAGTTCGGCCGAACTTGACTATCCCAAGTTGCCCGAACTTGCCTGATGACACAAGGATCCTTCAAAATCTCAAGTTCGCTCGAACTTGTACATACATGTACAAGGCTATGATCCTCTTGCGAACCTTAGCAAGTTCGCCAAACTTGACTCCACCAGCTCATCTTTTTGCCTTCTCCTATAAATACTCAGCTCATTCCTCTCATTTGAACTTGCTGTAAGTTCCCTAGAGATCTCAAAACCCGAAACCTTCGTGTTCTAAGTAAGAATCAACCCGATTTCACTGAAACAATGTTTATCATCGATCTACAAAGGTTTACAACGATTTTGGCACAAGGCATAGCCTTCGTTTTCATCCAAACTCATTCTTTTATGAAAATCTTCATCTTTTTCTTCTAAAACTTCTATTTTAAGCTTAGATCTACACAATACGGGTTCGTTTGGTGCTAGCAGAGTCTTCCCAAACACGAGATCTGAAAGATCTCGCTTGTAAGTTATAGATCTGAGAAAAACCTTTGATAAACATTGATTTCTACACAAAATACGGATTTTTGATGATGTTTTGTCACATTCAAGATCCCAGATCTGGAAGCACAAGGACGTTTATGTTGGTTTACACAAGCGGACTAATCCGAATGAACCCCGAGTTCGCCTGGATTAGCCCACGCTTTTGTAAAATGGCTAAAACAGCTCTAAAGACCTATCCGACCTAAGTTTGCTCAGTAGCACAGGGTTGGAGGGATGAACACTCGATTTTCCTCAGCAAACGGACGAAAACGCAAGATTTTAGGGCCCGAAAACATCAAGTTCGCTCAAGATTTCATCAGCTCTCTGGTCAAGTTCGACCGAACTTGTGCCCAAATGGGCCAAGTTCGACCGCACTTAGGCTAACTTCCAACAGATTCATTCCAAGTCCAACGAACTTGCATAGTTTCTTAAGAAACTACACAAGTTCGCCCGAACTTGTCTCTTCAGTGAAGTTTTCTTACAAGTTCGCCCGAACTTGACAAGTTTCCTAAGGAAACTCATCAAGTTCAACCGAACTTGACTCACAACCCACCAAACCATACAAGTTCGCTCGAACTTGTGTGTTTATACAAAAGTTCACCCGAACTTGGCTACTGCCCAACCAAGACTTAACCGTTTCAGCTTTTGGAGACTGATGCAATTCCGTTCGCGTATGCAGGCTGATCCGGCGCTCTTCTCGACTCTCCTCAGATCCCGAATTCTTACCTAAACGTACCCATAGTGAGTATACTTGACCATTTTTGCTTTAACACACTTTTTGGGTGTTACATACGTTCCTATATTAAAATCACATCACAAATCAAACTTTTATCACAGCGAATAATCTGATTGTGTATGCTCAATACGTGATACTAGAAACATGTGACTAGGACTTATTTTTGTTAATTTGCTTCCTTAGCTAGTATGGTACTATAGTGTGGCTTACACCCGACGGGGTCTAGTTAGGATGGACGCGCAAGCCTTCTCACGGTAGTTAGCATGAGAAATAAGCTTGTGTTAATCTATGTGAATTGTTTCGGTGTATCATGATATGTAGTTAGATTATTTCGCGAATGCTTTCTCGATTATGCTAGTAGTACTTAAACTCGTATGCTCACCTTTACTTAATTGTATTGACTTGTATTTTAACGTATGTAACAGGTTGAGGATTTAGCGTGGATGCTTGGATGTTGCTTAGTTTAGTTTGTTTTGTTTAGTTAGTTTGTTGATGTATTTCAGATTTGGAACTTATGTATGAAATCTAGGGGAAATCAAACCTGGTTGAGTTTTATGAGAAATCTTCGTTTTGTAATAATTGTTTAAATGCTACGTTTAATAGTATGGGATATTAAGCAGGTTGTGATATGTTAAATGATTGTTATGGAACATCTCGTGAAATCAATCTGGTCGCCTAGTGCCACTAACCCCAATGTTTCCGCCATTGGTTGGGGTGTGAAAGATTGGTATCAGAGGGCCATAACCTTAGGGTAATAGGTAGAATTGCCATGATTCGACCTAGTAGCATGTTTAAGTACCCGATTGACCTATCTTTGACTTAAATGTTAAACTACTTGCCATAAATGCTTAAATGTGCCTTTCCTAAGGTTAATACAATAAACACGAATATGAAACGCTCATATCCCACAAACGAGGATCAAGTTGGGATTAGATGTGATAACCAAGAACTCTCAATAAGATCGCTCATTCCGCGTATTACTCATCACGAGATATCTTCGTTGAGTTAGGAGTGATATCCAAACCTCGAGAAAAATCTCCATCTCTATCTAGGAATAAAGTTGCTAAGTTAGGAGTGAAACCCGCATCTTAATAACTAATTTCGTGCTTCGATTTTCAATCTCACCAAAGTCTCGGTTATGCCAATGGTTTGGAACACGTATTAACTGGAAGGGTAAGCGTCGTTAGCCGTTGCGGTGAGAACGTTTATCTATTAGGCCAAAGCGTGGGTCCAAATGCAAAGGGTAGTCGAATCACTTTGGATAGTCAACGTCTCAAAACCCCGGACACTCCCAATTGATTTAAGCCTATATCGTCGATTTACGCATCATCGAGTTTATTATTATTTATGTGTTTAAAATTTGAGAATTTTGCTTTATTCGATTTCTCGCTTTGATGATTTATCATATCATCGATTTCTCGATTTATCGCATTTACGCTCCATCGAATGTATGCACAACTCGCACAGCTCTCGAAATCTAAAACGCTAAACTAATACACCAACCAAACTAATCGCTTATGCCTATGAGGATGTGTGCCTCAAACGCGGTATTATCTTGCTTATCTCGCTATTATATATCACTTATATCTCGCATCTCGCATCACGCTACGTATTGTTACTATTAGAAGGTGAGTACGTGCAAATATGTGCTTATGTGCTTATGTGCTTACGTGTTTACGTGCCTATGTGTTTATGTGATTTTGTGCCTTGTATGAATAATAATAATAATAATAAATATTTAGACATAACTCTATTATAGTCGAATCTAATCTAATCTAAATCCTTCGTGTAGATGTCTTCAATGGGGTCGCACACCCGTAGGAATCTCCAGCGCAGCAACGCCGACAAGCGTATTGCCACCATGGTAGCCAAGGAAATGGCTAAGGTCATCCCGCAAATCGTCTCAGAAATCCATGCTGTGAGTAGTAACTCGTCAGTTGACTCGAAAGCTGAGAAACCCCAAGTCACGGTTCAGCTTCAAAAACTTCAAAGCTTGTGCACCTCTCGCCTTCACGGGCAATGACGGACCGACTTCTATGTTTCACTGGTTCGATGCCATTGAGGTCACTTTTAGGCAAAGTGGATGCCCCGATGACCTCCGCACCGTGAACGCTACCGGAGTCTCCAGTCCCGTGCTCTTGACTGGCGGACAGCTGAAAGAAACAAGCGTGGAAATGATGAAGCCTACAGTCTATCTTGGGAGGAACTCAAGGAAGTAATGATGAAGGAGTTCTGTCCTCCGCACGAAATGCAAAAGCTCAAGAATGAGTTTTGGGGAATCAAACAGGATGGTCCCGACAATGTTGGAGTCACTGCTCGGTTTAAGATTTTGAGCATCATCTGTCCGAGCCAGGTTGATACGACTGAGAATGTAACATCCGTCGAAAAACGGGTTTCCAAACCCGCTTCGTTTATTAATCAAATATCCAATTATAAAAATTTCATTTCGTATTTATGGTCAATATTAATTTTAAACAATACATATTTAATAAACATATTAGAATTTAAAAACTATAATTATTAAAAAGTAAAAATAAGTGCTTAAAAAATAAAAATCAAGCTGCCGGGTTTCGAACACGGGTCAGCCGGGTCACCAAACAACCACAACACCACTCCGCCACACGCTGGCTTTCGTCAATACAATGAAACAATTAATACTTAAAATAAAACTCAAAATCAAAACCTGAGTTCAGCGCGCCCAATCCGCAGTCGCCGGAAATACCGACGATTTCGCCAATCACGACCGTTTTCCTTTGACTGAACGCGTGTAATAACTTCGACATCGGTTATAACCGATGTCTAATCCCGCAATCCCAGTCATAACCACCAGAAAAGTTTTGACCACGAATCAAGATCAAATTCGGACTCGATTCATCCTGTTTCTTCCCTATAAATTCACACTCAAGTCTCTGGTAACCTTTTCGCTCAAAATCGCACAATTTATCGAAGTCTTAGCACTCGCCGGAGAAATTCTGAACTCGCCGGACTTTCACCGGAAAACCGAGACTTATATCAAATCGGTAAATTTCTCGACTCTTTCGTTTTCAATCCATTGTTAGACATATACTAACTTCAATCCTTCAACCAGAATCGGTTCCAGACGACGTTGCCGGAAATTCTGCACTCGCCGGAAAATCTCTGGAAATTCCGAAATCACACTGTAAATCGGTACAATCATCTAAACCCCCTGATATCTCTTGTTTAGTCACTTAATTTCACAACTCATTGATCAAAACTGTTAGTTGATCCGCTCAGACGGAATTCACAAATCAGAGCCGACGACCCTTGCCGGAGTTCTGAGAAAAACATCCTGTTTGGTACAATTCTGTTCTTTAATCTCAATATCTAATATTTTCCAACCAATTATAAGTTTCGATAATCGAATTAAACAAAAACAGTCGGGCATCTGGTTCTGTGTCTTTATAGATGAAGAAGACGAAGGTGATATGTGTATAAGTTTAATTAAAACTGAATATTATACCGGGTTAGACACACAGTCCAGTGGTGGACTGTGTGCAAATTTAATATCATGGTCCCGAGTTCGAGTCCTAACACGCTGCCCGGTTCTTACAAATTTCCAACCATTTTTAATACTAATATATATTAAGGCGCAGATAGTAAATAAATATAATTAAAATCGCATATTATTCGGGTTAGTCACACAGCCTAGTTGGTCGGGTTGTGTGCAATACAAGGCTATGGACGCGGGTTCAAGTCCAGGCCCTCACACCGGTTCAGTGATTTAAAAACCTTTTTAAATTAAATAGAATTCTAAATAATCTAAATAGTATATAAGTATAATTAAAACAGAGAATATTTCGGGTTAGACACGTAGCTCAGTTGGTAGAGCTGCGTGCACGCGTACGAGAGGTCTCAGGTTTGAACCTCACTCAGTGCACACTCAACCACAGTCCGACCGGTCAACGGTCAACAAAAGTCAAAATTTTTTTTATTTATTTAATTTAAAAATCAATTAAAAATACTTAAAAATAATATTTTTTTAAAGTTAGAAAATGACCTTAAACTCACAAAAATAAATCTAAAAATCCTATTAAAAATTGTTAACTAAAATTATTAATCTCCAATAAAATCCAATTATTTACCGAACCATTTCGTTATTATTTTAGGTTAGTTCTTCCTCGTCGATCAAAATCCCAAAACTCGTGCGCATCCAACAACATCAAAAGAACGCACCCAATGTGAGTGAATCTCTACCAATTCCCCGTTTTAATCACATTTTTGGGGTGTATCATGTGTCGCTTAATTATTTATTATATTTAAACACTTGTGCATCCATCATATCCGTGATCAAATGTGTATTCAATATGTATCAATTGTTGTGTGGATTATGTCTAGATTAAAGTTATCATTTTCAGTACATGCATTACATTAGACCCATCAGCTCCCCGTGGGAGACGGGTTGAGTACAGGTGCCTCATTCGATCGGCTCCGTTTGATTGAGCCTTGATCTCACATACATCATCATACATTTCATACGATCGGCTCCGTTTGATTGAGCCTTGATCTCACAATACATTATCATTCATGTCATATACTCATTCAAGGTGGTTTGTGATTGTTTGTTTATATATGTTTGCTCACATATGAATATTGCACAACTTTTCAATATTAAATACAACAAGAAATCAATAACAATATTTTTAAACAAGGTTCACTCGCCAACTTTTGTTGACCCAAAATTTCCCCCATTTTACACATGATACAGGTGATCCAGTTGAGGCAAGAAACACATAAGAGGGCCTAGAAGAATAAATCAGTTTAAGCTTTGGATTGGTTTACTTAGTTTCATTTCCTTGTATTTGTATGAATATGATTTGAACATTTAAGTTGTAATTTGAATTTAATAAATATGAAACATTTTAGTAAACACATGAGCTTTGGTGATAACCCAATTATGCCCCGACTCTTATTCCGCTGCGGGTCGGGGTGTGACAGATTGGTATCAGAGCCATGACTATAGCGATATAGGATAGGTTATTAGACCCTTAGAGCCTATACTATAGTTGATAAGAATTTTTAAATTGTTTATGTGTTACATACAAAATTCATGATGTTTATATGCTTTATGTTTATTGTTACATTCAATGTTATGCAAGCATGTTCATAAGTACATATTATTATACAATGCTCATCATAATCATATCCTCATAACATATCATATCCATGAGAGCACACACCACACAATTTCCATGATTTTTGCAACGAATTTTGTATTTTACAAATCACATCAAAGTGAGTTCTCATGACGGGCATGTAGTAACTGGAAGGGTACAAGTACCGGTAGTCGGAACGTCCTGTCTAGGCTTGTCATTCGTATAAATCCAAAATAAAGGACCAGTTTGCCTACCTGGGGACTAACGATGAGAGTACGAAGGACCTATTAGCCAAAGCATGCTATACCAAACGTCGTGTGAGCTAACCCCACTTTGAGTTGTCATTGTGTCTACACCTGGACACCCTCTTACCATACATCTCGCAATCATATTTCATGGTTTTCAATTCGGGTGATGCGAGTGTTAAACCGCCAACACCAATGTGAATCCTACTAAGCCAATAGTTATGGGGGCCCACATGACTATACAGGCGATGGTATGGGGGACATTGGAGGCCCAAACATGAGCAAATCCAAGACATCCTATGGATGTAGTTGCATTAATGATGATTATGTTATTTTATTACTTTTAACGACACATGACACCTAAAAACTTCTTAAACTCACAATCTTCCTATGTATGTTACTGTAGATGTCGGCTAGGCAACTACGTGGAGGTAGAAAGTCAGGAAGGTCAAACGAACGCTTGGCCACCCAAATTGCAAAACAAATGGCCGCGGTGCTTCCTGACATCGTAATTCAAGTCCAACAAGCTCTCACCGCGAATCCCATCAACCCTCCCAATCAAGAAGACCAGAACGTCGACAACCCTCCCTCCAAAAAGTGCTCCTACAAACACTTCAAGTCTTGCGATCCCCCAAAGTATGAAGGGACCGAAGGTGTCACTGCTCTCCTCCACTGGTTTGAGGAAATGGAGAACACTTTCCTCAATTGCGATTGTCCCGAGGATCACAAGGTACGTTACGCAACCGGGAGACTGTTTGGGGTAGCCCTTACCTGGTGGAACACAGAAAAGGGTAAGAGAGGAGTCGAAGATGCTATGGCCTTAACATGGGAAGAGTTAATGGAAATAATGACAAGACGCTTCTGTCCAAGAAGCGAAATCAAGATATTGGAAGATGAATTCCATTCGTTAAAACAAAAGGAAGGAGATCATACTTCCTACAACAAAAGATTTCTCGAGCTAAACCAAATGATCCCCAACTTGTTCACCCCAGTGTACCGCTTGGTTGAACACTACATTCGAGGCCTCCCCTCGAAAATTCAAGACTCGGTTCTAAGCACTTCACCTGCAACACTTGAGGTCGCAATGGAACTAGCTACCGAACTTACCGAGAATCGCATCCGAAACGGTAAATACAAGGAGGAGAAAAAGAAAGCCCCCATTGAGGCCCAAACTTCAAACCATTCTGTCTCCTCTTCGAAGTTTGCTGGTAAGAGGAAGCGAAGCAACAGGAACTTTGCTGTCACACAAACAAACCCCCTATCACTACTGCACCCATCACCCAAGTTGCCCCTTCAGTTGCACCATATAAAAAGCCATACTCCGGCCCATACCCAAAATGCAACCGTTGCCATTACCATCACCTTCCCGAACATCCCTGCCAACATTGCACCGGCTGTGGCCGTGCAGGTCACACCATCCAAACCTGTCGCACACTTCAGTGAACGAACCGCAATCAGCCCTCAACCCAAACCCACCATCAGATAGTGGGTCAAGCCCAACAACTTTACTCCTACCACCTGCCCAACATATAGCCCAATCCTACTACCAACCCAACTACCCCATGATGCAACCCATGCGAGCTTGTTACAACTGTGGAGACCCAAACCACTTTAGAAACACTTGTCCACACTTGGTGAACATCATTCATGCCCAGGCTCAAGCAAATCCGGTGAACCAAGCTAACCAAGTTCCTCCACCTGCTAGAGGAAGAGCTTTCAACATCAACGCCAATCAAGCTAGGGCTGATAACAACGTGGTTAACGGTACGTTTCTCATCAATGGTAGTTATGCATCCATGTTATTTGATACTGGCGCGGATAAGAGTTTTTTGTCCTTAGAATTTGAACCCATCCTCAACCAAACTCGTGATAATCTCATGGGATCCATAATGGTGGAAGTTGCTGACGGAAAACCGGTCTCATTAAACTCTATTATACGAAATTGTACCCTCACTCTAAACGATCACGATTTTCCAGTTGGCCTCATTCCTATGAAGTTGGGAAGTTTCGACATTATAATCGGTATGGACTGGCTCAGTCAACATCATGCTGAAGTAGTATGCCACGAAAAGTTCATTCGCATTCCCCTTGCAGACGTTCAGACCCTACGAATCTTTGGAGAAACCCCTTCGAAAGGACTCAAATTAATGTCCTGTCTTCAAGCCCAAAAATACCTCCGCAAGAACTATGTCGCATTCCTAACTCACGTCGTCAAGAAGGGAAACAAGGAAAAGAAACTCGAAGATATACCGGTAGTGAAAGAATTCCCACAAGTCTTTCCCGGCGACATCTCAGGACTTCCTCCCATGAGAGAAGTCGAATTCCGCATTGATCTTATACCTACACCAGTCGCAAAATCTCCTTATAGGTTAGCCCCATCCGAAATGCAAGAGCTGGCCAGTCAACTGCAAGAGCTGACTGACAAAGGATTTATACGTCCTAGCTCATCGCCTTGGGGTGCACCTGTTCTTTTTGTAAAGAAGAAAGATGGAACGTTTCGCATGTGTATCGCTACAGAGAACTCAACAAGTTAACGGTCAAGAACCGCTACCCATTACCTCGCATCGATGACCTTCTAAACCAACTTCAAGGCGCCACCTGTTTTTCAAAAATCGACCTTCGTTCTGGATATCATCAACTCAGAGTACATGAAGAAGACGTCCCAAAGACCGCCTTCCGAACTCGATATGGTCATTACGAATTCATGGTCATGCCATTTGGTTTAACCAACGCCCCAGCAGTATTTATGGATTTAATGAATAGGGTATGCAAACCCTACCTCGACCGCTTTGTCATAGTCTTCATCGACGACATCCTCATCTACTCAAAGTCTAAGTCTGATCATGAACGACACCTTCGACTCATCCTTACACTCTTAAGGACAGAAAAGTTGTACGCTAAGTTCTCGAAATGTGAATTCTGGTTAAGGGAAGTACAATTCCTTGGACACGTCGTCAATGACAAGGGAATTCATGTTGATCCCTCAAAGATCAAGGCAGTACAGGAATGGCAAGCGCCACGTACCCCTACCGAAGTAAGATCATTTCTTGGTTTGGCTGGTTACTATCGCTGCTTCATTGCCAATTTCTCCCGTATTGCTGTACTACTCACGGCTTTGACTCACAAAGGAAAACCCTTCATATGGGGACCTAAACAAGAAGAAGCCTTCCAAACCCTTAAGCAAAAGCTTTGTGACGCACCTATCCTCACACTTCCTGAAGGTTGCGATGACTTTGTAGTATATTGCGACGCGTCAGGGGAAGAACTAGGCTGTGTACTGATGCAAAGAGGAAAATTGATAGCCTATGCTTCTAGGCAACTCAAAATTCATGAGAAGAACTACACCACCCACGACCTAGAACTTGGAGCCGTTGTGTTCGCTCTCAAGATATGGTGACATTACCTCTACGGTACCAAGTGTGAAATATACATTGACCACAAGAGTCTCCAACATATCTTCAACCAAAAGGAGTTGAATATGAGGCAACGAAGATGGGTCGAACTTCTTAACGACTACGACTGTGAAATTCGGTATCATCCTGGCAAGGCAAACATGGTGGCCGATGCGCTCAGTCGAAAAGGTTATGCGAACTCCATTCGTCTTCTATGTTCGCAAATCATAACCGACATCAAAGATCGAATCCGAGAAGCTCAACATGTTTCTGTAACAGAAAACGACGTACGCGATGAGCTGTCATGTGGAGCGGAACTTAAAATCGAAACCAAATCCGACGGTATTCTATACTATCTAAATCGCATATGGATTCCCAATCGCAATAACCTTCGAGATTTCCTTATGAATGAGGCGCACAAAACACGGTACTCTGTACACCCAGGAGCCGACAAGATGTATCAAGACCTTCGATACACCTACTGGTGGCCTGGCATGAAAAAGGATATTGCTGTTTTTGTTTCCAAGTGCCTTACCTGTTCCAAAGTAAAAGCTGAACATCAAAGACCTTCAGGACTTCTAACCCAACCTGAAATACCTGTATGGAAGTGGGAAAACATAACCATGGACTTCATTACCGGGTTACCTCGCACCTCCAGTGGGTATGACACTATATGGGTAATCATTGATCGTCTTACAAAATAAGCTCACTTCATTCCGATTCGTGAGGACTTCAAGAACGAGAAGTTAGCTCGTATCTACATCAGCGAGATCGAAGGCCGTCATGGTGTATTTTTAAGCATCATTTCAGACCGTGATGGTCGTTTCACTTCACGAACATGGCGAGCCGTACAAGCCGCCTTGGGTACACGATTAGACCTCAGTACCGCTTTTCATCCTCAAACTGATGGACAATCTGAACGCACCATCCAAACTCTTGAAGACATGCTTCGAGCATGTGTCATAGACTTCAAGGGAAATTGGGACGCTCATCTACCATTAGTTGAATTTTCGTACAACAATAGCTATCATTCGAGTATCGGCATGGCTCCTTTCGAAGCTTTATATGGTCGTAAGTGCTGATCTCCAGTATGTTGGCACGAAATTGGGGAAGCTCAAATCACCGATCCAGAATTGATTCAAGAAACAACAGACAAGATCCATCAAATTCGAAACAATCTTCTAGCGGCACAAAGTCGTCAAAAGAGTTATGCAGATAAACGACGAAAGCCCTTGGAGTTTAACATTGGTGATCAAGTACTTTTAAAAGTATCACCGTGGAAGGGAGTAGTTCGTTTTAGCCAGAAGGTCAAGCTAGCACCAAGCTACGTAGGACCTTTCAATATACTCGAAAGAGTAGGACCTGTAGCATACAAACTTGACCTACCAGAAGAACTCAAAAGAATTCATCCCACATTCCACGTATCAAACTTAAAGAAGTGCCTCGCCGATGAAAACCTCCATATTCCCCTAGAAGATATTCAGATCGATGAATCTATGCACTTCATTGAAAGACCAGTAGAGATCATGGACTTCGGAGAAAAACGTTGAAGACGGAGTCGTATTCCAATTGTTAGGGTACGCTGGGAGTCGAACGAGGACCTGAGTTTACTTGGGAATGTGAAGACTCAATGCGCGAAAAATACACGCATCTTTTTCCTGTTACCACTACTACTTAAATTTCGGGACGAAATTTCTAAAAGTAGGGGATACTGTAACATCCGTCGAAAAACGGGTTTCCAAACCCGCTTCGTTTATTAATCAAATATACAATTATAAAAAATTTCATTTTGTATTTATGGTCAATATTAATTTTAAACAATACATATTTAATGAACATATTAGAATTTAAAAACTATAATTATTAAAAAGTAAAAATAAGTGCTTAAAAAATAAAAATCAAGCTGCCGGGTTTCGAACCCGGGTCAGCCGGGTCACCAAACAACCACAACACCACTCCGCCACACGCTATCTTTTGTCAATATAATGAAACAATTAATACTTAAAATAAAACTCGAAATCAAAACCTGAGTTCAGTGCGCCCAATCCGCAGTCGCCGGAAATACCGACGATTTCGCCAATCACGACCATTTTCCTTTGACTGAACGCGTGTATTAACTTCGACATCGGTTATAACCGATGTCTAATCCCGCAATCCCAGTCATAACCGCCGGAAAAGTTTTGACCACGAATCAAGATCAAATTCGGACTCGATTCATCTTGTTTCTTCCCTATAAATTCACACTCAAGTCTCTGGTAACCTTTTCGCTCAAAATCGCACAATTTATCGAAGTCTTAGCACTCGCCGGAGAAATTCTGAACTCGCCGGACTTTCACCGGAAAACCGAGACTTACATCAAATCGGTAAATTTCTCGACTCTTTCGTTTTCAATCCATTGTTAGACATATATTAACTTCAATCCTTCAACCAGAATCGGTTCCAGACGACGTTGCCGGAAATTCTGCACTCGCCGGAAAATCTCCGGAAATTCCGAAATCACACTGTAAATCGGTACAATCATCTAAACCCCCTGATATCTCTTGTTTAGTCACTTAATTTCACAACTCATTGATCAAAACTGTTAGTTGATCCGCTCAGACGGAATTCACAAATCAGAGCCGACGACCCTTGCTGGAGTTCTGAGAAAAATATCCTGTTTGGTACATTTCTGTTCTTTAATCTCATTATCTAATACTTTCCAACCAATTATAAGTTTCGATAATCGAATTAAACAAAAACAGTCGGGCATCTGGTTCTGTGTCTTTATAGATGAAGAAGACGAAGGCGATATGTGTATAAGTTTAATTAAAACTGAATATTATACCAGGTTAGACACACAGTCTAGTGGTGGACTGTGTGCAAATTTAATATCATGGTCCCGAGTCCGAGTCCTAACACGCTGCCCGGTTCTTACAAATTTCCAACCTTTTTTAATACTGATATATATTAAGGCGCAGATAGTAAATAAATGTAACTAAAATCGCATATCATTCGGGTTAGTCACACAGCCTAGTTGGTCGGGTTGTGTGCAATACAAGGCTATGGACGCGGGTTCAAGTCCAGGCCCTCACACCGGTTCAATGATTTAAAAACCTTTTTAAATTAAATAGAATTCTGAATAATCTAAATAGTATATAAGTATAATTAAAACAGAGAATATTTCAGGTTAGACACGTAGCTCAGTTGGTAGAGCTGCGTGCACGCGTACGAGAGGTCTCAGGTTCGAACCTCACTCAGTGCACACTCAACCACAGTCCGACCGGTCAACGGTCGACAAAAGTCAAAAAAAATTTTTTATTTATTTAATTTAAAAATCAATTAAAAATACTTAAAAATAATATTTTTTTAAATTTAGAAAATGACCTTAAACTCACAAAAATAAATCTAAAAATCCTATTAAAAATTGTTAATTAAAAGTATTAGTCTCCAATAAAATCCAATTATTTACCGAACCATTTCGTTATTATTTTAGGTTAGTTCTTCCTCGTCGATCAAAATCCCAAAACTCGTGCGCATCCAACAACATCAAAAGAACGCACCCAATGTGAGTGAATCTCTACCAATTCCCCGTTTTAATCACATTTTTGGGGTGTATCATGTGTCGCTTAATTATTTATATATTTAAACACTTGTGCATCCATCATATCCGTGATCAAATGTGTATTCAATATGTATCAATTGTTGTGTGGATTATGTCTAGATTAAAGTTATCATTTTCAGTACATGCATTACATTAGGCCCATCAGCTCCCCGTGGGAGACGGGTTGAGTACAGATGCCTCATTCGATCGGCTCCGTTTGATTGAGCCTTGATCTCACATACATCATCATACATTTCATACGATCGGCTCCGTTTGATTGAGCCTTGATCTCACAATACATTATCATTCATGTCATATACTTATTCAAGGTGGTTTGTGATTGTTTGTTTATATATGTTTGCTCACATATGAATATTGCACAACTTTTCAATATTAAATACAACAAGAAATCAATAACAATGTTTTTAAACAAGGTTCACTCGCCAACTTTTGTTGACCCAAAATTTCCCCCATTTTACACATGATACAGGTGATCCAGTTGAGGCAAGAAACACATAAGAGGGCCTAGAAGAATAAATCAGTTTAAGCTTTGGATTGTTTTACTTAGTTTCATTTCCTTGTATTTGTATGAATTTGATTTGAACATTTAAGTTTTAATTTGAATTTAATAAATATGAAACATTTTATTAAACATCATGAGCTTTGGTGATAACCCAATTATGCCCCGACTCTTATTCCGCTGCGGGTCAGGGTGTGACAGAGAAAGCTATCAACAAGTACATACGTGGTTTACCCGAGTGTGTCGCAAATTTTGTGAAAGTTTCTCGTACTACAACCATCGAGGAAACCTTCATGCTCGCTGCTGAGATCAATGATCAGCGAGTCCAAGATGGTTATTTCAAGAATCCTGCGAAAGTTGCCAATCAAGCTATCATCGAACCAACTGCTGCTACCGAACCACCAAGTGACCCGAAGGGAAAGCGTCAGGGACGCAAGAGAGAAAACTCGAGTAAGAACTATGCTCTCGCCGCTCCAGCAAACCCGCAGCCGCTTCAGTCAGCCGCCCCGAACGCACCCCTAGCTAAGCGTGCGTATACCGGACCTCACCCTGTGTGCCCTAAGTACACTTATCATCATGCCGTTGGTGGCAGCTACCGTTTTTGCACAAACTGCAATATCTACGGCCACTTTACAGTCAGCTGCCGTAGTGGTACTCGTCAGCCAGCTCCTCAGGCTCCAGCAGCTCCCGCTTTACTCGCTCCTCCTCAAGCCAACCAGCAGCAAGCTCTGAAAGCATGTGTGTGCTATGTTTGTGGTGATCCGAATCATTTCGCCAATGTCTGCCCGAATCGTCCTGTTAAGCAAGTGCAGCCAGCACCGCAGCCTCAGCAGCAACAGCAACCACAAGCTGCGCGTGGCAGAGCCTTTTATCTCAACCACCGCCAGGCTCAGAATGACAACAATTTTGTCAATGGTACGTTTCTCGTAAATGGTACTTATGCTTCATGTTTATTTGATACTGGTGCCGATAATTGTTTCGTATCGTTAGAATTCGAAAAGGTTTTAAAATGTAAGCGCGCTAAACTCCCAAAGACTTTCGACGTGGAACCGGAAAAACCGTTACCGTTAATTCCGTCTTACGTGGTTGTTCCCTCGATCTCAACAACCATGTCTTCTCAATCAATCTCATACCTATGCAGTTAGGTAGTTTCGATATCATAGTAGGCATGGATTTTCTTCGTGAGAATCATGCTGAAGTTGTATGCTTTGATAAAATGATTCGTTTTCCTCTTCCTAACGGTGATCAACTTCATGTTTATGGTGAAACTCCCACAAAGAAGTTGATGCTTTTGTCATGTACTCGAGCACACAAATGCTTGCAAAAATGATGTGTTGCCTTCCTCGCTCATATCGTGAACCCGGAGAAAAAAAAGAAGACTTATAAAGATGTTCCCGTTTTTATGAATTTCCTAAAGTCTTTCCCAACGATTTACCCGGTTTACCCCCTACTCGAGACGTCGAATTCCGTATCGATTTAGTTCCCGGAGCTACTCCCGTTGCTAAAGCTCCTTATCGCCTCGCACCATCCGAAATGCGCGAGCTATCAAGCCAACTTCAAGAGCTTCTTGATAAAGGTTTCATACGCCCGAGCACTTCGCCATGGGGCTCACCCGTCCTTTTTGTGAAAAAGAAGGATGGATCGTTCCGAATGTGGATCGATTATCGTGAACTTAACAAACTCATGATAAAGAACCGCTACCCTCTTCCTCGTATCAACGACTTGTTTGATCAGCTTCAAGGTGCTACTTGTTTTCTAAGATTGATCTTCGTTCCGGTTATCATCAGTTACACATGTTGGAAAAAGACATTCCTAAAACCGCCTTTCGTACTCGCTATGGCCATTTCGAATTCGTGGTAATGCCTTTTGGTCTTACCAATGCACCCGCGGTTTTCATGGATTTGATGAACCGTGTGTGCAAAGCCTTCTTAGATCGTTTCGTCATTGTTTTCAACGATGATATCCTTATCTCTTCGAAGTCGAGAGACGAACACGCGCGCCATCTTTGTTTAGTCCTCGAACTTCTTCAAGGAAATCGCCTCTATGCTAAGTTCTTTAAATGTGAATTCTGGCCCAAAGAAGTCCAATTTCTCAGCGACATCGTTAATAGTCAAGGAATTCACGTCGACCCTGCAAAGATCGAGCCGTCAAGAGTTGGATTACACCGAAGAATGCTTCCGAAATCCGTTCATTCCTTGGATTGGCGGGTTACTAACGTCGATTCATATCCGACTTCTCAAAAATCGCCGTTCTGCTTACCGCTTTAACTCATAAGGACAAACCTTTTGTTTGGGATTCCAAGAAAGAGGAAGCTTTTCAAACTCTCAAGCGCATGTTATGCAACGCTCCCGTTCTCGCTTTACCCGACGGAAACGATGATTTCGTTGTTTACTACGATGCCTCAAACCTTGGTCTTGGCTGTGTTTTCATGCAACGAGACAAGGTTATCGTGTATGCGTCTCGCCAACTCAAGATCCACGAGAAGAATTACACAATCCACGATCTCGAACTCGGTGCAGTTGTTTTTGCATTAAAGAAATTGCGACACTACCTTTACGGTACAAAGTGTACGGTCTTCACCGACCATAAGAGCTTACAACATATCTTCAATCAAAAGGAACTGAATATGCACCAACACAGATGGGTTGTACTTCTCAACGATTACGATTGCGAGATACGCTACCATCCGGCAAAACAAACGTCGTCGCCGATGCTCTAAGTCGATGAAGCTATGTGTATAGTGCTCGTGACTCTCAAGCTTTGAATGATCTCGAAATCATGATTCGCTCCGCTCAACACGCATGTTTTAACGAGAATACCCTGCAAGAGGAAATGAATTGTGGAGCCGAAACTCAGCTTGTATCCAAATCTGATGGTATTTATTACCATCTTAATCGCATTTGGATTCCCAGTCGTGATAATCTCCATAATTTGCTAATGACCGAAGCTCATAAATCCCGATACTCCATTCATCCCGGTGCCGACAAGATGTACCAGGACCTTCGTCCTAAGTATTGGTGGCCGCGCATGAAAAAGGATATCGCCGTGTACGTCTCAAAGTGCTTAACTTGTTCGAAGGTTAAAGCCGAACATCAAAGGCCCTCTGGTTTACTCGAACAACCCGAAATTCCGATGTGGAAGTGGGAGAGTATAGCTATGGACTTCGTTACTAAACTCCCGCGTACTTCTCCAGGTCACGATAGCATTTGGGTTATCGTTGATCGTCTTACTAAGTCTGCGCACTTTATTGCTATACGAGAAGACTATAAGGTCGAACGGTTAGCCCGAATCTATACCGACGAAGTTATATGTCGACACGGGACGCCTCATGACATCATTTCTGACCGCGACGGTCGTTTTACCTCGCGTCTCTGGGGAACTTTTCAATCCGCTCTCGGTACTACTCTCAATCTCAATACCGCTTTTCACCCTCAAACCGATGGTCAGACTGAGCGCACAATTCGCACCCTCGAAGACATGCTTCGTGCGTGCATCATAGATTTCGGTGGTAACTAGGATACGCATTTACCTTTAATCGAATTCTCGTACAATAATAGTTATCATACCAGCATTCAAATGGCTCCTTTTGAGGCACTGTATGGAAGAAAATGTCGATCGCCTATTGCATGGCACGAGATCGGAGAAGCACAAATCACCGGTCCCGAGCTAATTCAAGAAACGACGGACAAGATCCTCCAGATCAGAGACAATCTCTTGAAAGCTCGGAGTCGTCAAAAGAGTTACGCCGATAAACGCCGCAAGCCCCTACAGTTCAAAGTGGGAGATCACGTTCTCCTAAAGGTTGCACCTTGGAAGGGAGTGGTCCGCTTCGGCAAGAAAGGAAAGCTAGCGCCTCGATACGTTAGTCCCTTTAAGATTCTGGAAAGAATTTGTAAAGTAGCCTATCGTCTGGAATTACCGGAGAAACTTAACAACATATATCCGACTTTCCACGTGTCTAACCTCAAGAAATGCCTCGCCGAAGAAAATCTACATGTACTTCTCGAAGATCTGCAAATTAATGCAACGCTCCATTTTGTCGAAAAACCCGTGGAAATCATGGATCGGGAGACCAAGAAACTCCGACGCTCTCGCATACCTATCGTGAAAGTCCGATGGGAAGGCAAACGCGGCGGCGAGTTCAGTTGGGAACTCGAAAGTGATATGAAAACGAAATACCTGCATCTCTTTGTTACGTCCACTGCCTAATTTCGGGTCGAAATTCCCTAAAGTAGGGGAGACTGTAACAACTCAGAAATTCGTTGTTATCTTTTCTTTTTGTTTTCCGTTTATCTATCCTTTGTAAATCCGAGATTCGGTTGATAATAAAGTTTATGCTAATTAATTATGGTATTGTATGTTATATCGCATCTAATCGCTTATTAAATCGCATCGCAAAACGAAGTTAACTATGTGGTTTTATGTTTTTACGTGTTATGTGTGTTGTGGTTATGATTACGCTCGCTATCGCATCGCTCTCGCACTCTCGAATTGCTAAATCGCACTATTATATCAATTATAATGCTTAACGATTTAATGTAACGGTTAATATAACTAACGCGAAATCGGCAAACGAAACTTGGTCACCAGGCCAAGTTCGGCCGAACTTGACTATCCCAAGTTCGCCCGAACTTGCCTGATGACACAAGGATCCTTCAAAATCCTCAAGTTCGCTCGAACTTGTACATACATGTACAATTCGGCCGAACTTGGCTATGATCCCTTGGAAATCTAGCAAGTTCGCCCGAACTTGCCTGAATTTCATGCAAGTTCAACCGAACTTGACTCCACCAGCTCATCTTTTTGCCTTCTCCTATAAATACTCAGCTCATTCCTCTCATTTGAACTTGCTGTAAGTTCGCCCAGAGCTCTCAAAACCCGAAACCTTCGTGTTCTAAGTAAGAATCAACCCGATTTCACTGCAACAACGTTTATCATCGATCTACAAAGGTTTACAACGATTTTGGCACAAGGCATAGCCTTTGTTTTCATCAAAACTCATTCTTTTACGAAAATCATCATCTTTTACTTCCAAAACTTCTGTTTTAAGCTTAGATCTACACAATACGGGTTCGTTTGGTACTAGCAAAGGCTTCCCAAACACGAGATCTGAAAGATCTCGGCTTGTAAGTTATAGATCTGAGAAAAACCTTTGATAAACATTGATTTCTACACAAAATACGGACTTTTGATGATGTTTTGTTCATCTTCTGATATGAAACGAAGCATCTATCATTCAAGATCCCAGATCTGGAAGCACAAGGACAATTATGTTGGTTTACACAAGCCGGACTAATCCGAACGAACCCTGAGTTTGCCTGGATTAGCCCACGCTTTTATAAAACGGCTAAAACAGCTCAAAAGACCTCTCCGGCCTAAGTTCGCTCAGTAGCACAGGGTTGGAGGGATGAACACTCGATTTTCCTCAGCAAACGACGTGAAAACGCAAGATTTTGGACCCGAAAACATCAAGTTCTCTCAAGATTTTCTGGTCAAGTTCGACCGAACTTGTGCCCAAATGGGCCAACTTCGACCACACTTAGGCTAACTTCCAACAGATTCATTCCAAGTTCGACCGAACTTGCATAGTTTCTTAAGAAACTACACAAGTTCGCCCGAACTTGTTTCTTCAGTGAAGTTTTCTTACAAGTTCGCCCGAACTTGACTCACAACCCACCAAACCATACAAGTTACACACAAGTTCGCCCGAACTTGGCTACTGCCCAACCAAGACTTAACCGTTTCAGCTTTTCGGAGACTGATGCAATTCCGTTCGCGTATGCAGGCTGATCCGGCGCCCTTCTTGACTCTCCTCAGATCCCGAACTCTTACCTAAACGCACCCACAGTGAGTATACTTGACCCATTTTCGCTTAAACGCACTTTTTGGGTGTTACATACGTTCCTATATTAAAATCACATCATAAATCAAACTGTTTATCACACACGAATAATCTGATTATGTATGCTCAATACGTGATACTAGAAACATGTGACTAGGACTTATTTTTGTTAACTTGCTTCCTTAGCTAGTATGGTACTATAGTGTGGCTTACACCCGACGGGGTCCAGTTAGGATGGACGCGCAAGCCTTCTCACGGTAGTTAGCATGAGAAATAAACCTGTGTTAATCTATGTGAATTGTTTCGGTGTATCATGATATGTAGTTAGATTATTTCGCGAATGCTTTCTCGATTATGCTAGTAGTACTTAAACTCGTATGCTCACCTTTACTTAATTGTATTGACTTGTATTTTAACATATGTAACAGGTTGAGGATTTAGCGTGGATGCTTGGATGTTGCTTAGTTTACTTTGTTTTGTTTAGTTAGTTTGTTGATGTATTTCAGATTTGGAACTTATGTATGAAATCTAGGGAAAATCGAACCTGGTTGAGTTTTATGAGAAATCTCTGTTTTGTAATAATTGTTTAAATGCTACGTTTAATAGTATGAGATATTAAGCAGGTTGTGATATGTTAAATATTTGTTATGGAACATCTCGTGAAATCAATCTGGTCGCCTAGTGCCACTAACCCCGATGTTTCCGCCATCGGTTGGGGTGTGACATGGAGCCCCCGTCTCCCCCACGCTATCCAATAGGGAAGAGACCAAATCATCAAACCCAGACCCATCTATCCAACTGCAGAGATTTCTTGTTCCCTGATCTCCGCTCTTGTCTGGAGGATGGTCTAACCACCCGCAAGGTGCAACGCGGTAGTAAAAACAGTTGGACCCATTTGTCGACCGATCCTGGCGACGCTATCACTTTGCGCAAAGCACCTGTTAGAACCTGAGCAAACAACAACCGGCAACTGGGGGGAATGCTTTTAACAGTCTGAATAGGGAGGGAGAAAACACGCTCGAGGAGGTTAGCATCAACCCCCGAGCCCTGCTAGGTGACGTGGGTTTGTGTCAACAACCACCTGACATGGTTTCCGGATCCCAACAATGAAATCTTCAACATCCCCCGAGATCATGGCAAACGACACGACCTCATTATCATGCTTGCATCCCCTACTGAGTGCATGCATCACCATGCACTTTCCACTTAACCATTTATCCCCTGCCCTAAGAACTTCCGCAACATTCAAAAAAAGGTCCAAGTCCTTGGAGATAGCCTCCTTCAAAGATAGCCTTTGGTTTTCTGTTTTGAGGTGCGTGCTTTGCATGTGTTCAAGTAGGCGGAAAAAACCCACAGACCCCGGTTTTCCATCTTTACATTCGTGGAAAAATTTGAAAGGACAGGTCCTTAAACCACTAGCAGAGCCCTACACAGGGACCACTGACTTAACGTTCCGACCCCCCTCGCAGGAGCCATGCGCGTATGTTAACTGCAACCGAAGAAAAAACACATTAACGGTACACCAAACTCGAGATGAGTTGTGGGGGGTAGAAAACTGGTAAAATTCTACACAAGACGAAGGAGGGCAGCAACCGCAGGTTGCCCACCCTCTAAGTGGTACCCCACATAACCCCTTACCCCATGGCGGGTAGTTAAAGATTAACACAATCGAATCTAAATTACAAGATCAAAACGCCTTAACTAATACCCACTTCACAAGATTGCTAATAATACAAGTTTTTTAAAACCTTCACTTCATTGAGGCATTTGATCAAACACCTGGTGGGTCAACTTTTCTTTCACAAAAGAACACTCATACTTTTGAATTTGGCTGAAGGAAATGATGATATGGTTGCTAAAGATTTAAACTTGATGGATAAAGCTCAACTGATTGCTAATCGAAGAACTGGATTTTGAAATTAAGTGGTTGAGTTTGTACAGCCAACAGATGTGAGGTAAAGTGAGCAGATGCCATATTAGCCGTGAAATCAGCAATTAAATTGGCAGTCGGTAGATCGGAACTTGGTTTACATTGAGATTCTTGACAAACAAAAAGGAAATCGACGTCAAAGGTCAGCATTTCGAGTTGATTCCTTTTGGAAGCGGTAGAAGAATATGTATGGGAATTTCATTTACTCTTGAAGTCGTGCAGCTTATAC